>JASDQU010202927.1:0-18337 GCA_032191745.1 Picea mariana | reverse complement strand
CTTCTATCCTCATAGTGTGATATTATTTATTCCGTGAGAATTGTCCAGGTAACGAGTGATTTGCGAGAACAAAGACATCGATACCATACAAATTGATTAGGTGCTAAATATAAAGAATCAATTCGTACCTTTTGTGCATGTGGCACATTATGGAGATCAAAGAATTGCTCCATCTGAAGTATCCATGTGATTGGGTCACTGCCATCAAACTTCCTCATATCAATCTTAGGAACGTGGTTTGTCTTCAAACCAAAGTTGGAGTTTTTCCATTCTTGATTGACCTTCCTTGTGTCCTCATCATGAATTTCATGGGATGCATTTTCACTTTTAGGTGTCTTCTCTGTTACAAAATTTTTCAATGCTTCCATGATCTCCCCTTTTAAACCATCCATCTTAGTATCCAACATAGCTTCGATTGAATCCATCTTATTTTGTAGTTCATTTATGTCCCTACGCATTTCTTCACCTTCATCAAGAGTCCAATTAGGAATTTTTGGAGGCATATTTGGTGTAGAAGTTCCATTTTTTTGGTGGCATGTTGGCCAAGTATCACTTTTGAACCTTGATTTTGAGGTGGTCCTGCTAGATAATATTTCTTCTATTGTATCTCCCAAATTTCATCCCTTTTGGGTATGGAACTTTCTTTTATGTAGTTCTCTTATATTTCTTCTCTACAATGCCACAGGTCTGATCAAAATTGGATGTGAAAAGTGGAATTTACAGTAACTTCCCCACAACTTGTTTATTTTTGTCCTTTACAAGAGATCTCACTTGTATAGCATGCCCCGCACAAAATAATTGATATAAAATTCTGAAACTTGCATAAAAAATACTATAGACTATCCACGATCCAATGAAACCAGTCCCACTCAATTTGGATACTCTAGGAAGAAGTTATGATTGTTTTACCTGGAACACCTTCTTGAGACTAGTCAATAGCACTAGTAAGATACCCTATCTTACACAGGGTGTATCTACAAATTTAAGATGACCCAGAAGCTGAAATTTTTACCACAGATAAATTAATAATTTTTGTAAATATCCTTTGGATTTCAAGGTCTGAAACGTTACTAAAAAGTTTTTATAGCAAAAATTCCACAATGACTCTGTTCAGGATGATTTGAGAACCGTATCTTGTACAGGCTGTATCTCCGAAACTATAAGGTCTCGAGAGATGAATTTTGAACCCAACTTACCTTGATCTGTCTACTAAATATCCTCTAATCCATTACTTCTGAAACATTGTAGAAAAAAAATTTATAGCAAAAATTCCAAGGTATCTCAGATCTAGCAGCGAAACCCCAAGACCTTGAGCTCTAATACCATATGTTAAGAACCAAATATCAATATAGCATAGAAACACCTCAGAAAAAGTACTCAGTGCCTTGAAAAAGAGACAATTTCAGATAATAAGCCTCTTCAAGGGGGCAACCTCCTTTTACCCCACTTAAATGTTCAAGTACAAGATGATTCAAAATGAAAATATCTCCTTGGTATATATAGGAGACTAGGAGGTATAATTACAACTAATGGCCTAAAGCCGACATAAATAAAAGAACAGTACTAATATAATATGCCCCAATTAAGGGGTAATGAGCCAATATTAGGGCTTAACAACCTCCATCCAATCTGGGCCTCTATTCAATCATGGTTGTCGATCTGTTCTCAAGAGCACACTATGCAACCATAACACACAACAACCATTCAATTAATCGTAGAATTAATATCATCCATTGGATCTACATTCGATCTCCATCATCGTTTTGTCGACTGTGTTCATTGGGACCACTAAGCGTTAAGCCTACAACCGTCGTCCGATTAGATCTTTGATTGATCCTGACCATCGATCTGTCTTCTTCCAATACTTAGAAAAATTGTCTAAGTCTCTCCGCGGGTTCATGGGTCCAAGGGATATCTCCTCTTACTTCCACAACCTCTAAAATGCACCTTCGAGTTCTGCCGCATGCAGTTTTCACTCATTCTTAGAAAATTTTCTAAGTATTTCTCCATGGGTCTACAAGGCATTATGAGCTGTCATATCTCATCAAGATTCAATCTCCACTGTTGATCCAAGTTTCGTATAACTCAAGCCTTCAACTTACAACTACCATCTGATCAGATCTTTGATTAGCCACATTTGTCGATCTGTCATTTTATGGGTCGTCCGATCCATGACACTTGGCACCCTCCTGAGCTGTCAATCTATTCCTCATACTTATCCATTTCTTGACCTTGTCACCATGGGTTCGTGGGTTCATGCTCATTTCTTTACATACCTACGTTGCTCTGTGATATATCAACACTTACTCATTTTTTGATATTTCACCGCGGGTCGCGGGTCTACTACGTTTCCTGATTCTTGTCTCTTTCCATGATCACGTCCGCCAGAACTATTTCTCACACTTGGTCATTTTCAATGATCACATCAGGACCGTGGGACTTCCATACTTAGACATATCTCGAGACATCAATCAATTATTGATACTTAACCATTCTCAAGATCTCACCGTGGTGTGCGGGTTCACAGTTATTTCTTTACATACTCCCAATACTCATGATGTGGCTTCTATGAAGATGTCTCCTTCTGTACTGTCATCGACACACGTGGCATTGTACGTGGCATATATAGGATTGCTTATTGTAGCATTAAAATGGACTCCAGTCTTTAAGATTATCTCTGTAGATGAACGGTTAAGATTTATCTTGTTCTTGATCCACAGTTCTTTACGCGAAAACTTAACACCTTTTGCACGGTTCCATAGAACTTCATTCTCATTTAAACTAAGTGAGAACGCCTTTTCCTTATAAAATAAGGGTCTGGTATGCCAGGTTGTTGCTAAACCAGTGAGACAATGCAATATGCTAGTGGCGTAGTCGAGAACCTGTATGGATGTGATGGTGTTGCTCGTAATATGATGTGAGTGATCATGAGATAACTTGTGTAGCTCTGGAGATGCTAGTAGTCTACAAGACCATGTAGGTCTTACCCATGGCATGTGACATGGATGGATAATGATGATACTCATGACATGGGTGTAGCCATGGGTGAGCACATCATGTGAGTGTTTCCCAGGACGATGATGGTGACACACACTACTAGGTGTAGCTCTAGTGTTCTCTAGCAGGTTGTGGCCCCTGGATTCCATACATTTGAATTAACAAATGAGATAGACATAATTCTATATTTCTATTAGAATACTAAATTCATCATACAATACATTTGTGGCTCATTATATAGAGCGCACTGATAGTTATCAGATCTAACTTATTCTAAAGATAACTGGGGAGGTTGAGAGAATATCTCAACCACACATCAAACAAGGATCTCACAAATCCAACTCTCTAACAACCTCTTAATAATAGGATCACACAACTCACATAGAGATTAACTCTACCTCTCAATATGTTAGCAAGTATATTAGATAAGTAGGAATTATATATTCCAACACTCTCCCTTAATGACTACTTATCTAAATATCTTTATGGTCATATCTCCATCATTGTCCGGGCTTTAATCTTTTGAACTTTCTTCTGCTTCAACCTGTACCTGCATCTAATTATTGAGGTCCATATAAAAAACAAATCCATCTACCGGAATACATGGGTCATCAGCCGCTGTAACCGCCAGTTCTATAGGAATCCTTTTCAGCTACATGGTTCATTCAACCATTCTTCCTCATAGCTCCCCCTTCATCACATAATCATCAACCTGGGTTTTATTTCGGCTTACCCATAACCATGCTCTGGGTTTTCTCGGATTACCCTCAACCATGCACCAGGTTTTCTCGGATTACCTGTAACCATGCTCTGGCTTTTCTCGGATTACCCTCAACCATGCACCAGGTTTTCTCGGATTACCTATAACCATGCTTTACATAGTGGTTTCTAGATTACCACAAACTTTTCACATTAGGGGGTATACAATGACTCAGGTACATAGAATTTTCTAGGACCACTACATCAAAATATCCTAGTCTTGCTTTCAATTACATGTCTCACAAACAACATAACTATGCACACCTTCAAACCAAAAAATATAAACACAACTCACTCTCACTTTCTCACTTTTGTGACTTAATTTGGAGGATGTGTGAGTCCGATGGAATGAACACGTACACCTCACTTCATTTTTCTATAACAACTCCATGTAATGGTGCGAACAACAACAAACTCCAACAATGGTAGCCTCTTGCTTTACAACTCCTTTACTGATCAATTGCAGCTCCTCTCCAAAACCCAAAAAATGAGTCATTTGCAATATCATGAACAACGATTTGTCACATGCCCTTCAACCTCGCCCTCTCCTCGGGCTTCCTCTTTCTTCATGACTTGTCTCTCGCTTCTAGCTGGAAGCGATATATCTATCTTTGGCAATTGCAAACACACATTTTATACGTGTCATTGTTTCGATAGCAACGACGTCAACAAACCAACACTCGACTCCATAGGAGCGTTCTCCTTCTGGGATATCGCTTACATCAAGAAATTATGTCCACCAACAAAGAATAATGTTGCAACAACACGGAGTAGCGTGGCTTTTGAATTCTTATAATCTGTAGAAACAAGGTCTGTGAGCAATCCTTCGTCATCTACAGTTGTCCGGTTTAGTGTAAAGGTCGGAGAACTTCGATCTCCAACCGATTGGCGAGGCCTTGTTTGAATGCCTGAGAAATGAAGAGCCTTCCATACCTTTTGATACGATTCGTCACAGGCTTCACACACAATATCGGATTATCCGCCTGTGGAGTGACCGTGTTTTCCACTTGGTAAAAATACTTCCACGACGACACCAGCGGCTGGTTCGCCAGATTCTTCACATTGCTCTCGAATTTGGTGTACAGGAGATCCGTATCGATCCAGTCGTCTTTCAAATGAGTGGAGCACCGACAGCGGGTGCTGGGGCCTTGGACGGCTTCCATATGCAGATGAGCCTTCTGGGCAGCAACTCTGCAAGAGTTTTCCCAAACACAGCGTCGTCCTGGTGAATCAGGAAATCGCCCAACTGCTCCACAAGCCACTCTTCCAGTTTGAGCGGATCCTCGTGGCCGTATTCGGTTCTGATCTTCAGAATGATGAATTATGACTAGTTTCCGACAGAAAACGCTTTATGTCGTTGATGACCACGTCGATTTTGTAGGTTTTCAGTATTTCGTGGCAGACGTGCCAATTCTTTTCCACTCGGACATCTACTATGCATTGGTCTCTCAATTACAATGGTGGCTCTTCCAACAATTTCTTTTCAGAGCCTGCATTAAGCTGGGCCTCCATTACCTTGTTGTGTTCACCTGTAGTGAATGCTTGAAGATCAAAATCTTTAGCCTGAACTTCTGTTGACCACAAACGTACGCGTGCGCTACAGATTCCTCGTCATCGTATTTTCTACTCTTCACATATTTCTGGGCACTCTCGTGAGGGAGTCACGCCCAACCCTGATGCTCTGATACCAAATTAACAAATGAGATAGACATAATTCTATATTTCTATTAGAATACTGAATTCATCATACAATACATTTGTGGCTCATTATACAGAGTTCACTGATAGTTATCAAATTGTTGAATTCTACCAAATACATCTAAAATATTTGTTCATAACATCTAAAACAAAATCAAAATCAAGTGTTTCCTGTGAAAAAACCAAATAATACCACCTATGAGTAAAGGCCAAAACAAGAAAAAGAGCAAACCATGGGCTTTTCACAGTCTATCCTACACTAAAACACCACTTCCGGTGAAAGTGGCCCCCCAAAAAATTGTGTTTTGGCTATCCAGCCAATAACCGCAAACAAAATGTAATGTATGCAAACAACACTTGGATATCGCGCCTAAAACCGAAAACAAATTGTATTGTATGCAAATACCAGCCAGATACATGTGAATTGATTACCACTGATCAAACACCATCGTACAAGTAACATTATGAATTCTGCTTCCTATGCAACAATCCATTTAAAGTGGGCGAACATTGGGAGAAAAATTGGGAGGAGATACCACCATGAAGATATAAAGAAGATTGCACAGAGCCGGCCGTAGAAGACCAGACAAAACATCGTGATGATCATAGAAGTTGCAATCGCAAGCCATGGCCAACCTGGTCCTCCTGTAAAAACTATTCGATCCATGTGGTCCCGCAGGTCTGGTGGGCCGATTGTCCATGGTGACGCTTGTGTTTATCATCGACCTATTTTTGCTTCACAACTAGATTGGCTAAACATAAGCTCTCAAAGTGTCGCTGGGTGCAGTTACATTCACAGTAAGGCCCCGTCCTAGTGCATTGTATTTGAATGCGTTGTATTTGAATGCATTTGAATGCATTGTATTTGAATGCGTTGTATTTGAATGCAATGTATTTGAATGCATTGTATGGGGTTAAAATCAAAAGGCATTGTATTTGAATGCGTATTAGTGCATGCAACTGTTACAACGCAGGGGTTTGGAGATGTATGGCTGTATCTACCCAAGAAACGATTCAAATTAAAGGAAAGGAAAATCACGAACCTGATTAATATATAAAACTTATTTTATTAATCAATTTTATGTTTTCACTGTTCATTATTAAGCTCGCCACAAATTCATTACGCGAATATGAAAGGGTTGCAATTATGGAGGGTTGTGATTATGGCAGCTGAGTATATGAAAGGGTTGTAATTATGGCTGCTGCATTCATAGGTGTAGGTGTATGGTAGATATGGTAAAAGTGGCAGAAATATAAATCTAGAGAAAAAGTTGTTAAACTTAAAGTAAATTTATAATTTCAAATAAGTTTGCTAATCATTTGAACTGTGGCAATTAGATATTCACATAGTAATTTCTTAAACATATTAAGTAAATGTTGCAAGATTAATGATGAGTTGTGTGCCTTGTGCTGAGTTGTAGGCTTCATGTCAAGTTGTAAGATTTATGCCTAGCTATAGGCTACTCCAGTGACAGGGTCTGGTATGCTAGGTTGTTGCTACACCAGTGAGACAATCCGATATGCTAGTGGCTTAGTCGAGAACCTATATGAATGTGATGGTGTTTCTCGTAATATGATGTGAGTGATCATGAGATAACTTGTGTAGCTCTGGAGATGCTACTAGTCTGCAAGACCATGTAAGTCTTACCCATGCCATGTGAGATGGATGGATAATGATGATACTCGTGACATGGGTGTAGCCATGGGTGAGCACATCATGTGAGTGTTTCCTGATGACGCACACTACTAGGTGTAGTTCTCGTTGTCTCTAGCAGGTTGTGGCCCCTGGCCAAGATTGATAGGTCCACATGGGTGTAGTCATGTGTGATCGATGAGGGTTTATAAGGAAAAGGCGTTCTCACTTAGTTTAAATGAGAATGAAGTTCTATGAAACCATGCAAAAGGTGTTAAGTTTGGGCATAAAGAACTGTGGATCAAGAACAAGATAAATCTTAACCGTTCATCTACAGAGATAATCTTAAAGACTGGAGTCCATTTCAATGCTACAATAGGCAATCCTATATATGCCACGTACAATGCCACCTGTGTCGATGACAGTACAGAAGGAGACATCTTCATAGAAGCCACATCATGAGTATTGGGAGTATGTAAAGAAATACCACGGTGAGATCTTGAGAATGGTTAAGTATCAATAATTGATTGATGTCTGGAGATATGTCTAAGTATGGAAGTCCCACGGTCCTGATGTGATCATTGAAAATGACCAAGTGTGAGAAATAGTTCTGGCGGACGTGATCATGGAAAGAGACAAGAATCAGGAAACGTAGTAGACCCGCGACCCGCAGTGAAATATCAAAAAATGAGTAAGTGTTGATATATCACAGAGCAACATACGTATGTAAAGAAATGAGCATGAGCCCACGAACCCATGGTGACAAGGTCAAGAAATGGATAAGTATGAGGAATAGATTGACAGCTCAAGAGGGTGCCAAGTGTCACGGATCGGACGACCCATAAAATGACAGAGATCAACAGTGGAGATTGAATCTTGATGAGATGTGGAGATTGAATCTTGATGAGATATGACGGCTCATAATGCCTTGTAGACCCATGGAGAAATACTTAGAAAATTTTCTAAGAATGAGTGAAAGAGAGACTTAGCCAATTTTTCTAAGTATTGGAAGAAGAGAGATCGATGGTCAGGATCAATCAAAGATCTAATCGGACCACACGTTTTGCACGGTTCCGTAGAACTTCATTCTCATTTAAATTAAGTAAGAATGACTTTTCCTTATAAACCCTTTTGACCATGATTTCCTAATGAATGTGGGATATATTGATTCTTTTATTTCTTCAGTCTTTTCTAAACCATGATTTCTCTGCAACAAAACCCTTCTACAAGGTTGTCTTGTGAACCTACCATTCTTTTGCCGTCTCTTCTTCACCAGGGAATTATTTTAGTTCAACTTCCAATTTTACCGTACCTTCGCAATACGAGTTCTCTAGAGTTGATTGCACGCAATCTTCATGTCTTCATACAGAACTTCATTTCCTCATAGAATGTTATCAACACACAAAATACATTCTCTTCTTCCTCTATTTGGTTCGATCCTTGGACCTGCCATTTTATCAACAGTCAAAACTTATCACAATCGCAGAGCTCCTTTATATGTGATTGAATGACCCATCACTTATTCCTTGGCATGTTCGAGGCACCTTCCCTTTTGTATCAAAATTTTCTTTCACTTGCAAGACACTTCACTCTAAGGTGGACCCGTCAACTTGCTTCTTTTGGTTCCTTGTTCACTAATTGTCTGGACCCAACAAGTGCTCTCAACATTTGTGCACAATTGTGCTTGGAAATTCCATTCAAGTGCACTCGATAGTGTGCCCATGTGCATCCAAGTGTACTCAACTATGCCCCAAGTGCATCCAACATTGTCTAGATGCACCCAATTGCATCCAAGTGCATTCAACTGTGCCCAAGTACATTGTTATATGCCCAAGGTAGGCATTGCTCACAGCCTAAGTAAGGGTGCATGCTATGCCCGTAGTGTGTCTTACAATAATGCAAAGGTTTCCAAACATGACTCTTCTTGGCATCTACCTTTTAAGGTTTCCATCAGTGGTACCTATATCTGTTTTCTTCTTATTTAGATAGTGCAATTTCCATATTGTGCCTAACCCTAAACTTAGCACAATCACAAAGCTCCTTTATATTTGAATGAATGAACCATCACTTATGCCTTGGCATGTTCGAGGCACCTTCCCTTTTTTTATCAAACTTTTCTTTCACTTGCAAGACACTTCACTGTAAGGTGGACCCAAATTCGGTTCGTCAACTTGTTTCTTTTGGTTCCTTTTTCACCAATTGTCTGAACCCAACCAATGCATCCAACAAATTGTGCTTGGAAAGTGCATACAAGTGTGGTCGATAGTGTGCCCAAGTGCATCCCAATGTACTCAACTATGCCCCAAGTGCATCCAACTTTTTCTAGATGCAACCAATTGCATCCAGGTGCATTCAACTGTGCCCAAGTACATCGTAAGGGTGCATGATATGCCCATAATGTGTCTTACAATAATGCAAAGGTGTCCAAACTTGACTCTCCTTGCCATCAACCTTTTAAGGTTTCCATCGGTGGTACCTAAAACCTTACAATAACTCTTTAGTTTAAAAATTTTATAATGAAATTCCACAATATTTTTTCTTTACATTTCGATCTTTTTCAACATTAAAAAAAAGAACGATGTGGAGGTACTAATCCCGAAGAGAGAAGAGCGCGAATGCATGAGATACATCAATGGATAATAGAGAGTATAGAGCGAATCCGTGAGATACATAGGCAGGCACGGGAAACTGTAACACTTCTTTATATGCACATACTTTCATATTGCAAGAGAAATGTAAAACAAGTTGTATACTAATGTAAACTGCATTTCCTCATGGATGAGACTTCAGAATACGTGTCCAGAGCATGCCAGTAATTAAATAAATATATGCAATCTGTATATTGCTTTTCTTTCTTGCAAAATTTATGGTTGTTGTTGTGCATTGAAATTGCAACATTTCTTTTATATCGATTGAGAAATGTAAAATTGTAGAATGGTGAGAACAGATTGTTTTTGTGCACAGTTATTTTTTTCAAAATTTATAATGTTACTTAAGCTTGTACACTTATTGGAAATCGGTACATTTAATGATCTTTTAATCATAAGTTCTAATCCTATGGTTTACAATTGAAGATGTTCGCATATTCTTCATCCTTCCAAATCAATGAATGAGATCTCATCTTCATAACTTTCTAGCATTTTTAAAGGCAATCTGTTACCTTGTTTACTTTTAACATTTACTTAATATGATTAAAAAATTATTGTGTGACCATCTAATTGCCAAGGTCAAATGATTAACAAACTTACATCAAATTACAAATTTATCTCACTATTAACTTTTTATCATTTTACATTATTAAATTTACATGTGTGTCAGGTTTGCCATATGTACCATACACCATATACGTAAACCTACTACAGCAGAACATGTGTGTCAGGTTTGCCATATGTACCATACACCATATACGTAAACCTACTACAGCAGAAGTAGCATAACTAGCACAACAACGTAGTTAAAAAAAAAACCCTAATTAACACAGTAAAAAATCTAAACCCACTATTTAAATTTTGCACCTCTTAGTATGGTCTTAGTATGTTTAAATTTTGCACCTCTTAGTATGGTGAGGATCTTCTTATATCAATCACTTTTGAATTCTTAGACCAGTATGGCTGTATCTACCCAAGAAACGATTCAAATTAAAGGAAAGGAAAATCACGAACCTGATTAATATATAAAACTTATTTTATTAATCAATTTTATGGCTGAGTATATGAAAGGGTTGCAATTATGGAGGGTTGTAATTATGGCGGCTGAGTATATAACTGTATTACTGTTGTGAAAAGAGGAACCACGGAATTCATATTAAGCTAGCCACGAATGGAGCATATGAAAGGGTTGCAATTATGGCTGTTGCATTCATAGGTGTAGGTGTATGGTAGATATGGTAAAAGTGGTAGAAATATAAATCTAAAGAAAAAGTTGTTAAATTTAAAGTAAAGTTATAATTTCAAATAAGATTGTTAATCATTTGAATCGTGGTAATTAGATAATCACATAGTAATTTTTTAATGATATTAAGTAAACGTTAAAAAGTAAACAGGTTAACTGATGTCCTCAAAAATACAAGAAAGTTATGAACATGAGATTTTCAATAAGTATATGCCGGAGTATTCATATTTTCTTCCTTAGCATTCATGAAATCTTGGCGAATTCAAGACTTCATTCGATTAAGCCTACGATGACAGTCGCAGCGGCATAATTACCAGTGGTTTCATATTCATAGTCTTCCAACTGTGAGCATCCATTTATTTGAAATCACATGGATTACTCAGTTCAAAGTGATTCGAATCTCATTTTTATGTCCTTATTACAGTGTTTATGGGCTCGTGAATCCTCACATTCCGTGTCCGAAGTGAATGTTGTCTCCAGGATTACCTATCCCTCGTTCTGTTCAACCATTTCTCCATTTTTAGTTTACATTCACCCTTTTTCGTGTTTTGTTCCTTACCACACACTTCGTCGTCCCTTCAAAAGTTTAGTTGCAGTTTGGGTCTGTTTGCAGAGGACTCATAGCTTCTTAAAATATTTCCAGTCCACTAGCATTCAGGTAAGCTTGAAATTTTATTTTTGGTTTTTAAGTTTTCACATGAGTTTTATGAACTATGTGTTTTATATATAACAGTTTTTCTTAAAGATTAGGAGTAATATGATGGTTATYAACCAMTGKGAAGTTAAATCRTTTCCATTAATGAATTTKGYTTTTGTTTTTTTAACAAAAGTATAATGTTAATTAATAAAATAAGCTAGCTTTGTAAATCAATATATTAATAAAGTTGATCAATAAAATAAGTTAAGTTTAGTAATTTTGAAGGATTTAGGGTTAGGGTTTATAATAATATATTACTAATAGGGTTAGGGTTAATCTATGTATTAATACATTAGTTCTACATAACTATTTAAGAATTCAGTTAGTGTACTTACCTGGGCCATTGTCTTTTGGCAGTGCTTGAGTTTCTATCCAAGGCAACACTGATGTTGAGGATCCCTCAGTAGGTCCAAGTATTTATTTTCTAGCTTTCTGATATGTCTAGGCCTTGGGGTCTAGGCCTTGCTGACTTTCGCACCCAAGCTTAGGTTGCTTCCCTTGATCAGTCCCTGTTTTAGTGCCTCGTCTGTAACAACTGCCTTGGTCCTTCATTGCTTCTTTCAACTGATATCATCTGCACATTCTGATTCTATTTCTAGTTTGGGTTTCCTTTAGCTTGCCATTTTGAAACTAGTTGGGGATAGTCTTCTGTCGAGTGATCCAGTGCTCTGCAATATGTGCATGTGGTACTCAGATTCTGGAAATTCCGGGCCAAGTGTCTAGGTTGATTACAATTACGGTCCTTGTCCTCCTCGACCAAAAGTCTCTCTACCTCGACTTTGCCAAAGTTTCCTCTTTTCCCCTGATCTGAATATTATACTGCCCACCACTCCCATCTGCGTCGATATTCTCTTCCTAGATCCTATACATATCCGATATGCGCTCCCTTAGTAGGTCGACTCTTCATGTCCCACTGACTGGCAAAAATTGCAAAACAAGTTTTTTGGAGTACTGTGATATTTCTAGAGTAATGGACACTCACAAGGATGATGACCCCATTTCTTACAAATCTCGTAGTATCCTCCTCCAGGTAGTGGATTTGCCGCTCCAACTGCCAAATATTGTGTGAATGTTGTGCATTCGTCCTTGTGGTGGCCTTCCATTGGTGAGCTCGGCTAGTTGAATTGTTAATGAAACCAACTGCATATGAACTTGTGTCGTTCCTCCAATATCTCTTGCCAGCGGAGCCTCTAGTTTCATTGCAATTTCCAGAGCCTTTGGCTATGACACAACCTTCTGTTGTATTAGTGGCCTATGAATGTGCGGTGGACGTCCTACAATGAACCACTCTTGACGTTGTTGATTTGGAATTTGGAAAGTCAATCTCCCCATCACATCCTTAAAGCACTGATCAAAATCCCATACTAACTCTGTTTGTACCCATTTGATATCTTTCAGTTTGGTGATGTACTGCGATTCTGAATTTGGATTTTTGAACTCCTTTAGCAGCGCTTTATATATCTTGTATCCTATCTGGTAGGCATAATACCCTGTAACTTCATATACTATACTATGACACGACCTCTAATTGTTGTCGCTGTGCAATCTTCAGAGCCTCACCCTGTATGTTCTTAGCAACCCAAATTGTTTCACAGACAAACGAGTGTTTTTCTGGATCCTTTGATCTTACTCCCTTGAATTCAGGAAGTCTAAGAGTATTATCTATTCTCGCCATGTTGGTTTGTGTGCTCCCTCATCTTGGTGATGTTGGTGGACTCTGATTTTGACTATGTGCACTACACCCACTATTCATATTGCTAGTATTATGTCCTCCCTAACTAACTACAATGGATTATGACAAGTCTTCAAATGTTATCTCTGATTCTGGTGATGCACACAGGGTTGTGGATTCAACGCAGGATCCTGTCTGAGTAGGACTTACCGACTCTTCTATCACTAGACTGGACTGGCACCCTTCTTCCCATCCTCCTATATATGGAATTTCCATTATTCATACTTGTGCCCAAGGTTCTCATTCTTTTGTCTCACTACACGAATCTTCTCTCTCAGCCCCAATCTTTTTCCTTTTATACCTCCTTCCTCCACGCAACTCTCCAAACTTCCTGTGGTGTACTGCCTTCTTGCATCCTCAATCATTTGCTTCCTTTTTCATTGCTTCCTTCCCTCTCTTAGACGATCCTCCTATCATTCTCCTACTCCCCCTATGTGCGCAAATCCATTTTAGTTGTCAAGCTTCATTATCATCATGTTTTTTTCACATAACAACATTTTTATCCACGTATTCAACGATTTCAAGAACCTTGCATGCGGGACTTTGAAAAAAATTATTTCTACAACACTCCATAATTGAATTCAATCTACGACAAATTTTGTAACATAACCCCCGAGTACACTATCCAACCAAAAATCAATTGCTCGAGTAGTTGGGTTACTTACCAAATTCAGTTGTCTTACCAATTCAGGAGTCCAATTCTTTGGTGCTGCAACACTAAAACTTCTTCTCTTCTCTACCAACTTCTCTTTGCATCCATTGCTTGTTACTCATCTGAAGGTTCTTGTCCTCTTGTGGCACAAATTATCGTTCTTTTCATTCCAACCAGTCTGTAATCTCTTTCTTAGTCGACCTCCAAAACATTCCCTTAATCGCAATTTCCCGGTCCTGACAACAGAACCATTTGTTGGCTAATTCTGGTCTGTGCGCAAGATGTAAGACCCAAGGTTCAGTTTAAATATGACCAACAAAACCTCAAGACACTGATTCTTTCAGCATCACCTGCTTACGCAGATGAAGTATCACCTGAGGTATCTATTGGGACTGGAAGAACCAAACTTTTGTAGTAGTAAGTGAAAGGGAGGCATATACTCGCATCATAGTTCCTTAGTCTAGCTTATGTATCTTCTTGATTATTACAAATATTCTCACAGTGATTCATGAACATTACACCATAATCAATCAATAGACTAAGTCTAGTCTATGAAGCATAACAACATTATTTAGAAACGCACATAGACAAGTAAGGAAGACAAGACACAATATCCTCTCTAAACTCCTCCTTTATTCATATTTTGTCTTACCAACTGTCTATTACATTCATGATCTTTGCATAATCTCTCTTAGACACACTCACACCCCTCTCTTTCAATCTCCCAATCCTGTTACATATTCATACTCAAAATATAGGGCTTAAGTCCCTATTCTATCCTTCTGTATGTGCTCTATCTTCTTCCTACACGCTTTCCTTCTATTTGTTCCCTTTCTCTTGCACACTTTCTTCTGTGCCCTTACTTTATCCTTAAGTTTTTTCTCCCAAAATTTGATCCAAAACGGCCTGTCCAACAATAGCCCACACATGTGAGATGTCAAGGTATCTAGGGAAACCAGCAGGCCTCCAAAGGCCAAGTGGAATAAATCCAGAGAAAGGTGGGATCACGTGATGTATCTCCTCACCCAAATTCATTCCATGCATCATTGGTACCCTATAATATGACATCATCATCCTAATATGGACAACATCCAGGATCCAGGTGCTGCGTTGAGGCTTTACGGAGCTACATCTCATCTCTGCACTGTACCATATTTCTGCTACTGCAATTTGATTGATCCTAGTGCAAAATAAGTCCCGGTGTACTCTACCCAGCCTATGGGGATTCCATCCCATTTGTGTGCCATCATGAATAAATTAGCGCCTACCAAGCCCATATATCCATCGTTCAAGGTTTAGAGGATGTGAGAGATGATATTTGAGGGTGGTGAGTCACTGGATGACCCAATACTCTCCATCGCACGTGCCAAGGTCCTACAATAAACACATAACGTCGTGGGTACATGCCCAAAACATCCCTCAAAGAACCATGTCAGGGCCATCCCAAACAAATCAAAGTATAAAACATGGTTAGGCAAGGACTATAAGAAACATTTGTCTTTAAAGCATGCAAAGTAAGTTGTAACTTAAGATTCTCTCAGTTAGAGGGAGTTGATGGCAAAATTCGAAAAGAAGCATCTTGTAGGCTTCATGCCGAGTTGAAGGCTTCGTACTGAGTTGTAGGCCTTGCACCAAATTGTAGGCTTCATGTCGAGTTGTAGGATTCATGCCAAGTTGTATGCTTTTGTGTCAAGTTGTAGGGTTCATGTCTAGTTGTAGGCCTTGTGCCAAGTTGTAGGCTTCAAGCTGAGTTGTAGGATTAATGACGAGTTGTGTGCCTTGTGCCGAGTTGTAGGCTTCATGCCAAGTTGTAGGATTTATGCCTAGCTATAGGCTACTCCAGTGAGAGGGTCTAGTATCCCACGTTGTTGCTACACTAGTGAGACAATCCGATATGCTAGTGGCATAGTTGAGAACCTGTATGGATGTGATGGTGTTGCTCGTAATATGATGTGAGTGATCATGAGATAACTTGTGTAGCTCTGGAGATGCTACTGGTCTGCAAGACCATGTAGGTCTTACCCATGCCATGTGAGATGGATGGATAATGATGATACTCGTGACATGGGTGTAGCCATGGGTGAGCACATCATGTGAGTTTTTCCTAGGACGATGATGGTGACACACACTACTAGGTGTAGCTCTAGTGTTCTCTAGCAGGTTGTGGCCCTTGGACAAGATTGATAGGTCCACATGGGTGTATTCATGTGTGACGTAATGATTCTACCAGTAGCATGGCTTGTATAACCATGATTAGAGGATCATGGCATAACAAGCAAGGCTATGAAGCCCAGAAAGGAACATCATGGTTAAATACCTCCCTAGCTAAGAGGGAGTGTTGATGTTTTGGTAGCTGCAGGAGGTATTAACCTCCATGGATAAAACTTTGAATAGAATAGAATATTCCGGAAGAAAGAGAAAACCTAAATAGATGTGTGAAAACCCAAGAAGACAAGTCGGCTCAGCAAAAAAAGTAATATTGAAATAAGGACAGGTCGACCCTGCTTGAAGAGGCACCTTTTCACGTGGCCAGATTAGTATAAATAGAAGGCGCTTTAGCTCATTTGAAAAACACACACTCAATCAATTGGTGCGCATATCTTAGAAGTGCAGTAGCAACAAAATTGGTGTGCAAGTTTGGAAGAGGAGCAACAACAACTGCAGTGGTGCAACATACTCTTTTTCAACCTTTTTTGGTACTCTTACTTGTGCGCTACCTTGGAGAAGGTGCACTCTCTTGATTTGTTTGTTGGTTCTAGTGTGGCTTCCCATAATCATTCTATCCAACAAAGGTTAAGTTGTTCAGGGGGTGGCTTTGCGCCTATGGTTGGGTGACAATGGTGTAGCATTGTCTATGGTGAAAGGAACACAGTATTCTAACACCCCTTTTCCCTGGGCAGTGACAACATGGGACTAGAGCATAGAATCTGACCACCAAGGTGAAACAACCCAACTAACACAATTTTCCAAACTAGTGATCCATTATCAACCTTCAACCAAATATCCTCATCCACACTCCTCACAAATTAAGTGCAAAACTTTGCATGAAAGAAGGACTACAATACCTCATGGTGACGATGACTTACTATCTCCCATACTCTTAAATTTTTTTCAAAATTTATAATGTTACTTAAGCTTGTACACCTACTAGAAATTGGCAAATTTAATGATCTTTTAATCATAAGTTCTAATACTATGGTTTACAATTGAAGATGTTAGCATATTCTTTGTCCTTCCAAATCAATGAATGAGATCTCATGTTCATAACTTTCTAGCATTTTTAAAGGAAATCGGTTACCCTGATTACTTTTAACATTTACTTAATATGATTAAAAAATTATTGTGTGACCATCTAATTGCCAAGTTCAAATGATTAACAAACTTACATCAAATTACAAATTTATCTCACTATTAACTTTTTATCATTTTACATTATTAAATTTACATATGTGTCAGGTTTTCCATATGTACCATACACCATATATGTAAACCTACTACGGCAGAAGTAGCATAACTAGGAAAACAACGTAGTTAAAAAAAAAAACCTAATTAGCACAGTAAAAAATCTAGACCCACTATTTAAATTTTGAACCTCTTAGTATGGTGAGGATCTGCTTATATCAACCACTTTTGAATTCCTAGACTAGAGTGACGAGTCCTATTTCATATTTTGTTAAAACATATTCAAATAAATACATTCCTAAAAGATGTTCAAGATGATGAAATAGGATAACTGGAAAAGAGAAATTAAGAAGTCACGTAATGAGAATATAATTGCTCAGTAACAAAATCAACAAAAATGGAACAAAATCAAGAAAAATGGAAGATGAAGTAACTTGTGGTTATCGAAGAAATATATTAAGTATCATGCAGAAATCCTAGATATAAATCAAATAATAAAAAGCAGGAGCACTCTATTAAATCTGGTTATTCACGTCAAATAGCTTCTCATCTTACCATACAGTTGAGAAGAAGATCAAAATATGGATATCCTGGATTCCATACATCTGTATATCCTTAATCTTCTCAATAAGTTTGACCAAAATCTGGTGATTCAAATTCAACCGCAATAGACTCAAAATTTTCTTATTTTATTCCTAGTAATCCATCAAAACAAAATCAAATGTTATTCTTCCTTATTCATTAAAACAAAATGAAATGTTATTCCTCGTGATTCAATCAAAACAAAATCAAAATGGCTGAATTGTGTAAAATAAAATACACTCAAAAACAAAATCAAAGTAGTTGAATTCCACCAAATACACTATACTCTAAAGC
>JASDQU010202926.1:5962-16410 GCA_032191745.1 Picea mariana | reverse complement strand
CATAGTTATAAACTCAATGAGAACTGTGACCTCAAACAAGAACACTAGCCCAAAAAATTCATATTTTTTGGTGAAAAATACCAAAATGAACCCCCAAATAAAAAAGTGGCACTACTAGTAGCACCATTATTTTGGTGGTGGTTAGAATCATGACTTTTTTCCTTGACAATCGATACCATTGCGGAAAAAAACCTTAAAATTCACCCCCGAATTGAAAAGTGATGCTACGAGTAACATTGGTTTTTTGTTTGGAGTTAAAATTAGGACTTAATCAAAATCGTGGCCTCGACAACTCGTACCATCATCGATAAAAAAATCTCAAAATCAGCTCCTAAATTTTTGCTTGAAAATTAATTAATTAATTGTTGCAAGCTAGTTTAAAGAAAAATGAAAAAAACGCCCCCTTTTTTAGGTTGGTGGGATGTCAAATTTTCCACCTTCACTAAGCTTCAGATCTCAGATATCACACCCTTATTCAACCTTTTTCCCTCGTGGTGCACATGGTGAATTCTTCTTTGTCTTCTACGTCGTGTGCAATTGTGATAAATCCACATATTCATCACCTTTACTCTTTCAACAGTTCCTTGGTGAAATCTTGCTACACATACTAAGGATAAGTTTTCTCAATTGGACAATTATGACTCACCCAACCCGATCATCTCAGCGGTCAATGGTGAGTCAGGTTTCTTCCGCATCGGGAATGCAAGTTATACAACCCACACTTCATTCCTGATTGAACCTCTCTAACATCTCTATTGTCGATATATCCAACAGTATTCGAGATATGAAATCAATGATCCCAATCTATTCAACACCTCAATTTATGTGATGGCTAATGCCTCGCTTAGTCTCCACTTAACACGTTGATAGGTGGGGTCTACAAAGAATCTACAGATGAGGTTGTGTCAAGTTACCTAACCCATATATCAACAGTTTCTAGCTTCTCAGACATCCACCATCAAAAAATTTCAGCTCTACACGATCATGATACTTATCAAATGGTTCCTCTTGATGAGAAATTCTCCAAAAGATTCGATGATCCTTGAACCCTCACATCCAATAGTCATGGGTCACTTGGATCTCACATCTACTTGGTATTTAACCGACACATTGCTTTGACTAGGTATCTTCTTTGGGATGTATCATTCCATATCTAATGGCTAAGAATCAATTAGCCTTGATACTAACAGATCTATGAATCTGATTGCTCTCATCTCTTAGCATCAAACATTTCCTCATTGTAAACTCCTCTTATGCCTCTTTCCAAACCTTCCCAAACTCCATTCTCTTGATAGACTTGTCGACTTAGCATTCAGGGCATCTACGACCCAGATCTCATAGACCCATCCTATGATAGATCAAATACTTACATCCTCTTGGAAATCTCCCATCGGGAGTCCACTTATAACTTCACATTTTTTGTTTTCCCAAAGGTTTCACCTTCCGATAGGATTCTCCCAAATCCTAGATCTTCAACTAACGGTTAGGATCTTCTCTTCCCTCTAAATCAACGGTTGTCATTCCTCTAGGATTAAATAAGGAATACAAAATGATTAAGGGTTGTTTCTACACTTAGCAGTCCCATAGTCCTTCCAAATACCTTCCTTCAGGATTTCAATCCACTCCCTCGCAAGAAAGAAACACACTACTCCAAATACCCAAGTGAGGATTTTATATCTTGCAAACTTTCCATTTCAAAAGGGCAAGGAAATACAAAAGGTTATGGTCATGTACTGGCCTTTCTTGTACAATTATCAAAATTACTTCATTTAACAATTAAGGGAGGTTGTTTTACTCCATTTAATATGAAATTTGACTTTCATTCATTATGATCAAACCATTCACATGAACAAGACACGATTTACAACCATTAATAAACATGCATGAGATACTTTAGGTAAAACACCCCCGTGTAAGGCCATGATACCACAAGGGTATTCTCTCATTTGACTACCAAGTCAAAGAATAGATCGGGAAGGTTACTCTCCTTCACTCCACTGGAAACAACAAAATCTTTCCTCTTCCCATTGAAACCAGGACCTCCATGATTTTATTAGGACCCTTCCCAACTAGATTTCCTCTGCATAAGGGAGTCCCTCCTCTATTTTATAGTCCCTTAGTGACCTCCCCTTATCAATGTCAGTTTCTTTCCAAGAAGCACCAAGTTGCGGTCCTCTTTTTCTCCAGTATAGATATGGGTCTTCTCTATTCCAAGGTGACCATTCAAATCTTGGAAAAGTTTCCTATTTTCCTCAAGAAAAATTCCTAGTTTCTCTCGACTTCTTAGAGTTGTGTGCATGATCTTTGTTTCCCATTTGCATCACCATCTGTTTGTGAGTCTGCAACTCATCTCTATGTGTGTTTTTTCTCTGTTCCTCTACAGATGTGAAAGGTGCATCTATGTGTGCCATGCTTATGTGCATATGTGCATCCTCCTGTTTCTTTTTCCCTCTTCCTCCTTATTCCTTATCCTCCATTAGAACATTGTGATTAATCCTTAGGAACCCCAACGACTTATGTCAGAAGTAAATCCCCAGGGAAGGCTCCTAAATCAAAGGGGAAAATACCCATGTACTTCTATATGATGTTGGAGCCTCCCTTCACTCTTCCAAGTACCAATTGAAATGGAATTTATAAATACTCACCTACACAATTTGAATACCATCAACAAGTTCCTTGGGGTCAAGACATTCAGGGTATGTTGGACAGGTTATGCATTTAAGTCATGCATGTGCAGGTTGGATTGTTGGCAAGCTTCCTAATTTCTTCATTAAAACTTCCCAGTTCCACCTCACCAGTCCCACTCGTGGTATCATGGCCAATATTGTAAGACTTCCTTCTTAGTTAGTTATCTAGTGTTTTCATTAACATAAACACAATTACATGTTGCATTAATCACAATACATGAAGTCTTAACCACGATTACGGTCATGGGGGAAAACAAGGTGTTACATTCCCCTCTCCCTTAATGAAACACTATCCTCGATGTTTTTAACACCATATATAAAAATTTATATAGAAAAAAAAAACGGGTATGCCATCCTCATGTCATCTTCCAATTCCTAAGTGGCCTTATCTGCTCCAAAGTGCTTCCATTGCACCTTGACCTATGCGACAACCCAATTCTACAACAATGTCTCTTTCCTGTCCAAGATGCATTGAGGCTCAGGCTGGAATTCTCCCCTTGGTTCCACATGTATCATATTCCAATCATTAATATGAATAGAATCATGAATATACTTGTTTAATAAAGATACATGGAACACATTGTGAGCTCTAACAGTAGCTGGAAGGGAAAGTATATATTACATTGGTCCCACTCTTTTCAGAACTTCAAATAGTCCACAATAGTGGGGCGCTAACTTGGCACAAGTTCCCATTCTCAGGGTTCTCCTTTTGGGTTTCACCCTGAGTTACACATGATCTCCCACCTTAAACTCCTTATGGGTTCTTTTGTTATCTGCATAGCTCTTCTTCCTATCCTAGGTTGCTTTTAAATTTTTCCTTATTCTTATCACTTCCTACTCCATTTATCTTAATAGGTATGGTCCAAGTGTGATATTATCCACTGGACTGTACCAAATAATTGAAACTCTATAGTGTATACCATATAGAGCCTCAAAGGGGATCATCTTCAATGATTCTTGATAACCACTATTGTAGGAAAACTCTACCAGGGGTAGATATTTCTCCCAACATTTGGGCTTATGCATGACATGCATCCTTAACATGTCTTCCAACACTCTATTCGCCCTTTCAATCTAACCATATCTTTGATGATGGTAGGTCGTGATGAATTCTAATTGTGTTTCTAAGCCTGTAAAAAATCCTTTCCAAAAATTTGAGGTGAATTTCACATCCCTATATGAGATAATAGTCTCGGGCATACCATGCAACCTAGAAATATCTTTCATAAAAACATCAACAAAGTCTATATCTTTAAAAGTATATTTAGTTGGAATAAAATGAGTTTCTTTTCTCAACTTATCCACCACTATCATGATTGCATCATGTTGCTTAATTGTGTTTGGAAAACTAGTGATGAAATTCATGGAGATTGTCTCCCACTTCCATTCTAGAATTTGCAATTGTTTCAATAGTCCTGTAGGGTGCTTGTGTTCAACTTTGACTTGTTGACACTCCAAACACTTTGCAACATTCTCAACAATGTACTACTTCATTCTTGGACAGTAATACAACTGCCTCACTACTGTTATCATCCTCTGATAACCAAGATAACCCACATAAGGTCTCTGATGAAACTCATCCATAATGAGGTTCTTTAGCTCTGTTGAATCAAGTATATATAGTATGTTGTTATACAACAATAGATCATCTATTGTAATCTGGTATTCCTCATACTTTCTCATGTTTGGCTCTTGTTGCAAGCCTTATTTTACCAGATTAAAAAACTTATCATCTTGCAAGAGATTTTTTATTCTTTGCTTGATGTCATACTCACCTACACTTGTTTTTTCTAGGTGTATTGTCTGCACACTTCAGCTGAGTGCATATATCACTCTATTTTCATTCCCTTTTATATTTTTGATTTCAAAATCAAACTCTCTAATTAGCGCCATCCATCTGGATTTTCTAACATTCAATCGTGGTTGATCCAACAAATTATTCATTTCACAATGCTCTTTCATCAAAACAAATCTTCTTCCAAGAAATTAATGCCTCCACATATTCAATGCATGCGCAATCACTACAAGTTCCAAATCATGGGTGACATATATTTGCCCATGCTCATTCAACTTCCTTGATTCATAATAAATCACCTGTCCTCCTGGCATAAGAATCCCACCAATTCATTCCTTGTAAGAATTAATGCAAACCAAGAAATTCTTCTCAGGGTCTACAATCTCTAAAAGAGGGGCATTGGTCAAGAGATGTTTCAGTTGTTGAAATTCCACTTCACACTTTGCTGACCATACAAAATTCTTCCTTTTTCTCTGCAATGAATTAATGGGATCACCAATCTTGGAAAATCCCATAATAAACCTCATGTAATACCCATATAACCCCATAAATCATCTTACCTCAGTTACATTCCAAGGGGTTGTCCAATTCATGATTTCCTTGATCTTCTTGGGATCTACTGCCACTCCCTCTATTGATATTGTGTGGCCCAAATACTGGATCTCCTTCTGGAAGTCACACTTGTTATATTTAGGATATAGTTGGTGATATCTCAACACCTGTAACACCAACTTAATATTCTCTTTGTGCTCCTCAGTCTTGGAATATACTAGGATATCATCAATAAATACCAGGACAAACTTATCCATATATTTGTTGAGAACATTGCTCATTAAACTCATGAAGGTGGCTAGTGCATTGGTAATCCAAAATGGCACCACCACGAACTCATAGTGTCCATATATTACTCAAGTAGCAACGAAAAATGGTTGTATATATCGATGGATTGACCATATCATCGAATTTCAACTATATAATAGATCGTTACTTACCTGATTTCATGATTGGGAAAACAAGGAGCGATATCGATGTGGTATTTATTTTCTTTTCAAGCGTCAGTTACTAGTATTTTCCCAATCACACTATTCAATGGAATCCCTTCTTGTTATAGACGTAATTACACAAAAAAGGAGTGAAGCCTCTTTCCCGACAAAGGAGGGGAAGTAGTGAACCAAAGAACTTCCTTTTCTCAGTTCATGCTCGCAACAACCAGTTGAAGAATTAGATCGATTTTCAAGCAGGAGGCAGTCAAGGTTACTAGGTTTTCAATCAATAGGTTGGGTCGGTGGTCATAAAGAGTTACCAAAAAGATGTGATTTTCTCTCAGTAGCGAAGATGCATTTTTCCATCAGCATAGCATTGCAAGGGGGGTAATCAGGATAGAACCTAGTTCGGTAAATTTTCAATAAGGATAGCATGCTACTCCCTTTCGAATTGAGTAAGACTTGAATGAATGAATGTTAGATAGAATAATAGAATAGAAGAGATCAGTGGGTTCCCCTCTCCCTATTTCAAGGTTATTTGAGCATTGATCCTCTACCAATTCAAGGTTTATAGTACTTTAACTGCCATGTTGTGTAGTATATATGATGATGGAAATTTTCACCTTTTTAGGGGAATGATTGGTTCTCGAGGGTTTTCCAATCCCCCGGGTTCTCTCTCATAACACCCTACCTTATTAAGATTAATGAGTGAGTAAGTTGAGCAACAACCTTCCATTCATAGAAGAGACACTATCCGTGGGTCACTGAAACCCAAATTCTTGCCTACAATATTCAACAGACAATAGATTTATGTTTGGTTTAGTAAACCTATATTTCCTTCTTTCTTTAAGGAAGGGGGATTTATTTGAGGCGGGGGTATAATTCACATATATTTTGTGCGGTTCTCCCTTTCCCCGAAAAGAGAGATATAGATGAGAGAATTCATTCCCATTTTTGGGAAAGAAAACGACAATGATTCTTCTAGGAGAGTGGATGTGGGAAAAATGGTACAAAAATCTAGTCGGTTTGAACAAGAGAGAGTAAGAGGGAAATCATTATTCATTTGAGGACAATTTCATACAGGATAAGATACAACTTACTTTTGGTTGGAAAGCCTATCTATTATATTAGTGCTAGCAATATAATTATGCAACACCATGAAAGGGATGGTGGTTTTGAGAGTGGTTCCTGACCGGGGGTGGGCGGGAAAGAAAGATAGTGGTTTTGACTCATTAGTACGGTTTCACTCTTGCTTCATGTGGTTGGATTTTTTTTTTTCGATTCGAATTCATTGGAAGATAACGTCCACACTTGCTCATTCTTGTTGGAATATTTCATCTCCAACCCAAAGTAACTAATTGGTTCCACACAACACGCAGATCCAGTTTATGATCCCATAGAAGAGGGAGGTTTGTAGGTTTTTTAATCCAAACTTTGTTACCCCAATCAACCGAGAGAATAGGTGGTAGGTATAGAGATCAGATAGGTGGTTTGTGGTTACACTAATACTGGTTGGGTCCCACTCTATTGTTGTATTTCATGCACTACCATCTACTACAAAATACTCAAAGTATCTAGTAACCCCATTCTTGTCTTTCTTGATCAAAATAAATAAATCATAAGGGGAGTAGAGCCTTATGTATTATCTGGAACTAGGTATTCTATTTATTCTATGTGACCTTATATTATACCATTGGAGAACTGGTAGATTGATTCCTTATTAAAAGAGAGAGTATGGTTTAGATATCATACCAAAAGGAAGCGATAAGTTCAGGCACAACAGAAGAGAGGAATGTAGGGGGCTATTGTGCAACTACTCCCTCCCAAACTTTTCCCTTTCACTCGTAATAGGTATGGATGGAGCATTGAAGATGAGCAAAAAAAATCAAAGTCTTGACCTACCCGTGCGAAGGAGAATACTTATGAAGGAAGGTAAGGTCCATCTTGACTATTACTTCCTCCTATTTGGAGCTCAACTTGCTTCCTCACTTGTTAGTTGTATTACTTACTTATGGGGCTATTAAAGTCTTTTCATGGATATCATGCTTCTATAGAATAAATCCAAATAGGTTTATGGATCTATGCACTTATCTCTTCTCTTTGGCCCAACTCTCTTTATATAAAATAAAATCCTTTCCTTCCCTCCAATCACACACCAAACCACTGAATTCCAAATGTGTTGTGCCGGGTCTTTCTTGAAACAAAAAAGGTTATCCATTTCTTCTTTTAGAAATATTCCAAATGTGCTATATCTTTCTTGGAATAGGGAAGGAGGGTATTTGAAAAGAAATGGCCATGTGGGTCTTCAACCTTATTGTATCTATAGTTATCGATATTGCTTCCATGCCCAAGACATAATGGCATATATAATTAGATATCTCTATGAACTATTTTCCCTACACCCGGTATTTTTACCCCATTCCCAATACTCTTGTTGTATCTAAGGGCAGTTGATTCAATGCCTAAGGCTAGTGGGCCCTGAAAAAGTTCATAGGGACAAGCTCCCAACAAACAAGCAAGCAGGGCAGCGAGTAGAATGAAGATGTTCGACTCACCAAAGAAAATAGATAGGGGGATTATAGATAATGAAGGGATGAGAAGTAAGAGATGGTTATTTATAGGCATCATGCATGGGTCCTTCTTGCTACTTTCCTACCTGCTCACCTTGCGCCTGAAATATGCCACAAAAAGGTATTTATCGGTTGCTTAACCAAAGAGAGAGCAAGGAAGGGATTCATTTTCTTTAGTGAAATTGATTAAGGATTGGGAGTTTGGAATATGATACCATTGAGCAGGAGAGAGAGAATATCGGTTCATTTGATCTCATGGCATACAAGACAAGAACAAGGATAGAATATGAGGGTGATTAGTAACCCACCATATTTTCTAATCAGTCAACAATCCCACAAATCTATGTTCTGGTGCTAGAAATAATTTGAGGGGAAGAAATGAAGGGGTGAGCATATAATCTGGGCCTCAGTATTTGTTCAAGAACCATCTAACACCTTCACTGCGATCTCAACCAATGGCCCATGACCCAAATATTGAAGGCTCGTTCATACTCCTATTTGTTTCCCTATCTATTATTTCTATTGTCCATGCTCCCTAAGTGCTTCTCAGATGGGAGGGATATATTATGAGGAATGAATTGGTATATGATGGCACACAATGAGTTGAGTAGGGAGTGTTGTCTCGACTAAGAATCAATGTCTTGGATCTTCAGTTGGGTGGGTGGGAGGCTTTGTATTTCCTTGCTTCTTTAGGTCAGTAACAAAAAGGAGTGGGTAGGATGGATAAGCAATTGACCTGGTTCTTGAACCAATCCTAAGTAGCACTATTTCTCCTAGCATACTTTCATTCAGTTCCTAAAGATGTGGATACAAATTCACAGCGAGCACTTTATATACATGAATATGAACCACCAATAACGTAAGAGGAAATTCTAATGCTCTAATTACTAGTTGTGGATCTAGATTAATATAAATACATAGATGAAGATGTGGTAGTTGATTGAGTCTCACCAATAGATCCATTCAAAAACATAGTTTATCTACATAGAGCACTAGTAGTAGAGGCAATATATGGGGTTTCATATCGCTCACAACCAATCAACTAGAGGATATGAAATAACTCAATCCACTAGGTCAACAAATGAATCAAATCAATCTTGATATGTTCTGAGATTTGATGCATCTTTGCCTCTGTTCCTAGTTCCCTAGCTTCCTTTGTATCTTCCTCTTACTACACTGAGGGTGGGTATTGATCTCTAATTGGCTCTTCTCTTAATGTAGGACTATGGGCATGATATCCATTCTTTCATCCATCTTTTGTCCTCTGATACCATGCCTTCAAGTGCATGCTTGGCATGTGTGGTTCCTTTGGGCGGTGTACACTCCCTTAGAATCAGTTTAGCTATTTGAACCTTTTCTTATTATATTTTGGATCTGACGAAGTGTATGACAGGGAAGTAGGAACTTGTGCCTGCACACTCAGTGTAAATGTGCAATGAGTTATCAAAACTTCTGAAAGAACAAAT
This sequence comes from Picea mariana, assembly GCA_032191745.1. Taxonomy (NCBI): domain Eukaryota; kingdom Viridiplantae; phylum Streptophyta; class Pinopsida; order Pinales; family Pinaceae; genus Picea; species Picea mariana. The sequence goes on along the minus strand of JASDQU010202926.1, from coordinate 6,909 downwards.
GGGAACCTTCCCTTTGCTTCATCGGGAAGGATAAAAGCACAACCAATATCTTTAGGCACTTCCCATAGTTTGGTGTCCAAACAAAGAGAAGGGACAAATACGTGGCTCCCTACCAACTCACTCAACTAGTGGCTAAAGCCACACATATGGATGGATAAAAACACTCTAGTAACAAAGGAGAAAGGTTGAGATTTCTTATGTCTTACTCTGTGACACACCAACTCCATCCATTGGGGTATATGAGCAATCGGTGTGCCTTAACAATACAATCTTAATAGAGGGGTCACTTGAGATCTTAAATAGGGTCCCATATGGAATTATCTATTTATTTGGATATGAATGACTATTCAAACCCCACCCACTATCTAGATCTCAGTATATTAGAGAAATTTTTTAGGGGATTAAACATAGATTTGACTATCTTCTTTATTTCCACGTTACATAAATACTATGCAGATTCCACAAACTCATTATATAGAAGAGAGCCCCACTATATCCCAAAAACAGTGTTGTGGATTCAAACCCCACTATCGTAACTATCACACTGAAACTAGAAGCTATCGTAACAAACCACACGACAAACTATCTCTCTGACTATCACAGATATTGCTCTGGATCCAATCTCTGAATCCAACTATCACAGTCAAATATCTCCAAATCCAACTATAACAACCCAATTATCTCTCCAACCATCATGGCACTAGCCAACTAATTATCCTCCAGTCATCAAGGATCTCCCTAGGCTCCATACCGACTTGGACATACTTGGTTGGCCCCTTCCATACCCGATGCAGTTATTCCCTTTGGGTCGACTAGTACTAGGGGGTGACCCATCTTCTTCCATACCAATCAGGGTTGGATCATCTTCACTGACTCAAATTCCTGGCTCATCTCACTATCCCTCACTTTATATCATTTAAGGGGTGAATAAATTCCCTATTGTAAAA
>JASDQU010202925.1:4294-16267 GCA_032191745.1 Picea mariana | reverse complement strand
TGTCTCTGTCTTTCTCATATATGTGACTGATGATGAATGTGCCTTTGTTTATTTCTCTGCATTATTGTGATCATCATGTAGTGTCTTGTAAACATTTTAAAAGAAGCATAATTGTTTAAGCACGGTAACAACTGATTCACCCCCCCTCTCAGTTGTCCAACAAATATACTCACAAAATCCAAGAAGATAAATGTCAAACCCTATTCTTTACAAAGATCATCCACATCCATCCAATATAGAGCCTCAACAGAAATCGATTTGCTCCAAAATACCAAAGACAAGCCTCTTTCCACAATGCACAAGAGAAAATAAAGAGGCCAAAATTTTCCTTAGGGAGGGAGAATCCTGGCAAGTGAGTAATGAAAAATGAAAATGACTTGCCTCTATTTATAGAGGAAAATCCAAGTAATATTTATCCACATTTACAATTAAATCCTTAATTTTAGGTCAAAACCAAAATTACAATGCTTAATTAACAAATTGTTTTTCTCTTTTTGCCCACATAGGCTACAATATGATGAAAAATGAAAAAATAATGACATGTAATCCCACAAGACTTTTCTCCAAGGTGGCACGCGTGAAGATAAGACTCCAAATGCTAGGATTTCATGCTCCTAAGGTGCCACATCATCCCTAAATCAAGAAAAAGAGTGGGAGTACAAGCCCATAACACCACCAAGTGAAACTTTCCTCCTAAATGTGTGACATCATGCTGCAAAAGAGGGATGTTTGGGCATAGGACAGTGACATCATCTCCTTTTCATGGTTTTGGGCCTTTCTCATGTGCCAAAGACGTCATCCAAGGTGCAACACTCATCATCCTATGCCTCTAATTTGTGGGGCACAACATCCATCCAATGGAATTTCAAGCCCCTATGAAGGTCCAAGTGGCTTAGTCCCTTCATGAATGACTTTCATCGAGTAAGGTCCTGCAAAGACAAACAAATACACCATCCAAGGGTCCACAATTCATATTAATCATGCCAAGTAAACCACATTTAATAAAAGAACCACCTAGACAAGTGCATTAAGTCCCCCTTTTCAAACTAAACAAATGCTCAAAGACCTTATAAACTTTTCCAAATTTAGGTATGGGAGGGGTGTCATGGTGCCCTATTGGGTAGGTCAATCCCCAAGTAGAGGAATGTTTCCCAAGAATATCCTCTCTAGACCATGTAGTGAGTATGAGGTGGATTGGGGGGGAGTACTCTTAGGCATGGGGTTCTTGACATATCAAGGGTTCATATTGTCTCATTTATGGGTGCCTTTGTGGAGGGTGTGCTACATACCTTCGTTTGCAATGCAACATTTTTCCAAGCCCTTTATTTTTCTTTCTTTTTTGTTTTTTAATGATCTGAACATTGAGTGCTACGTACAATGGAAAGAAAAATAGCACCACACTACCACTTGAAGTTAGAATACATTGAGTTCCATGTGCAATGGAAATTAAATAACACTGTAATGCATTCCTCCATCAAGGGAGGTACTTTTTATTTATTTTCTTTTTAAAAAATCCTTTATTTTTATAGAGAAGTGATTTATGGTTCTCAGAACCTTAGAGCGAGCATCTAGAAGGATGAATTTGTTATAAATAATAGGTTTTCTAGTTTAAACATAGACAATATAGCAATATTGTCACCCAACCATAGGTTGAAGCCACCCTCGAGCACCTTAACCTTGACAGAGAATAATTCTAGAAGCAAACCCTAGGCCTAATAGCCAATCAATGTAGTCTACCTCTTTCTAGAGCTAGCGCACAAGGCAGAAATTCCAAACCATAACCAAGAGAAATTCCAAGCCTAAAACCGAAAAATACAAGTTGTAGTAGCTACAGCTGCAACTACTCTTCAGACTTGCGCACTTACTAAATTTTTGCAGTGTGCACTAGATTTCTGTAGTTGCAAGATGTGTGTGTACAAATGAGCTCTGGCATCCTGTATTTATACTGCTCTTTCTTAGCTGTTTGGGCCGACTTCTCTTTCTGGAGGCTAAAGACTCAATATTAATTATTTTCTTTAGCCAACTTGTCTTCTAGGGTTATGTCCAAAGCTTTAGGGTTTCTTCTTGTTTCCCAGAATATTCTAGTCTTGTCAAGATTACACGTGGAGGTTAATACCTCCCGCAACTACCAAAAATATCAACACTCCCTCCTAGCTAGGGAGGTATTGAAAGAAATGTTATTAAGCACAAACATACCATTCGACCAGTAGCATCATCATATCCACACATGTTATCTCATGATTAAATCACGAGAACCATCATCACTATCAATATCATATGATAGCATCAACTACATCATCTATCAAATCCATACTCCATCTGAGTAATCAAACATGATGCTAAATAAGTCACTCACTCCAAAAAGTGATACAAGAACTATTATTCTAATCCGAACATATGTCCTAGAAGAATAATTGTTCCAACGGATGCTCGAAGCCACACCATGGGATACAAGGACTATTCTTCTAATCCGGACATACGTCCTAGAAGAATAATTGTTCTGGACCATTTTCTGCCTGGAGAATGTCTATCCACCAGCACACTGACTATCCAACTAGTTGGTAATCATTTCCAACACTATTGATAGTCTTCATGGCAATCAACTATGACATTGAATAGAACACAATTGTGTCTATCCATATTAGTACACAACTACTATCCAATGGTACACAACCACACCAAGTAGCACACAACTATTTAACCGGTGACACATAGTCACAACCAGTGGAACACATCCACCACAGTGGTATACAACTATTGTCCATAGACATACAATATTCACAGTAATCATATCATCCGATATCAACCTGCATAACAATATCATGATACAAACTGAGTCATCTAAGCCATTCTTCCACTCACATCTGTGAGATCTGGAAGAGCATCTTCCCTCAGGAGGTAAAACATCAGCCATGGGCTATCTGGACTATTCTTCTCAAGCATAGAAGAATAATTGTCCCTGATTTCTGAGCCTAGACCATTCACCTAACTGGACCATTCCTCTGGCACTAATCATAGTGCAACCTGGAGAGAATGAGTCTGCCCTAGAGAATTCCTGTCCTTGATTGCTGAACCTGGACCATTCACCTAAATGGGCCATTCTTCTAGCACTAATCATAGTGCAACTTGGAGAGAATGAGTCTTCCATAGGGAATGACTGTACATACCATTTCCTGAGGAAATGACTATCCTACACCAACCTCCAAAACAAACCATTATTTGAAACTGCTCACAATTGTGAACTTCGAAAGAATGACTGCCCAGTGAGGCGAACCATTCTACTTAACCACTACTCAGAGTGACTGCCAAGAAGAATGATTGTCCTAGACCATTCCCCCACATTGTCCACAAGGGGAATCAATGTCTATGGTACATCAACAATCTATCGAACCATTTTCATTATGAAAATGACTGCCCGATTTGGACCATTGTATGAACTGGAAAATGCTTGTCCATCATAAATCTCAAACCACTTTCCGAACTGGAAAGGAACTACTCATCCTGGACCATTTTTCTAACTGAAAAATGATTGTCCATAAATCAATAACACATCAGTGCTCCCTCCCAACCTAGGAGTAATCTCTTCCTTTTTCAATAAGGAAGTCGTCTCCACGAGCCCCAACTTGTTTCTTAAGTACAAAAAATTTTCATCTTGGACAAAGGATTTACCAAAATATATGTTATCTACTCATTTGTGTAGATATATTGGAGGACCACTTCCCTTTTCTGGACTTCATCATGAAGAATATAATGCTTGATCTCAATGTACTTCAGTTTGTCATGGATCATTGGTTTTCTCTGAATGCTTCATATAGCTCTGATCATTACAATATATCATGGTCGAGTTCAACACTTTTGTTTCCTGCTAGCTCATGACATTGTGGAAAAGCTCAAACTGAAACATATCCAAGTAGCACTTCTTCTGTCATCATGAGATTTTGCCATAGATTAGCAATCCATCATCTCGAACTTCTGAGTAACTATTCTGATACACTATCTCTGTTATAGAAAGTTTTCACCATGCTTCTGTTGTGTATGAGATACTCTGCATCAGGTTGTTTGAATCCATACAAGGTCTTCTTATGTCTGCATACATGGGTCTCTTTCTGGTATAATCTTCTTTCTCACTTGCTTTATTTGGGAAGAACAGTCTTTTACATGTAAATTCCAATCCATGGATACTGGTGAATTGTCGTTATAGTTTTTCTCCCTCCTTCTGGAAGAACCTCTGAAGCTAGCAATTGCTTCCATTCACAATTATTTTTCACATTTTCTTACATACATTTTTCTTTATCATAGCTTCCATTTCTTCTACTTGATTGGTTCTAGTGGGTTCAAACCAAGATGGTAGTCTTGTGATTCTTGATATAATATCTGGTTGTTCTGGCTTTTCTTTCTTTCTTGGAATATTCATGTTCTTCCTCATGTTTCTCTTTAGCTCTTGGGTCCATGGAATCTTATACAGATTCCATTCCCAGAATATTTTGACTTCTTCCTTTCATCATAGGATCATGGATGTAGATGGACAACCAAGGATACTTAAGGCTTCTTTTCGAAAAAAACTTCTTCTAGAGTCAAACTAAATACGTGCTACTTATAATGGCTGCTACTTTCAATGGGAACATGGACAGATACTATATAATCCTAAACGGATCATATTATTTAGGTTTAGCTCCCTCCTAATCCTTGCTTCATGCACAAATGCATGCTCTTCTTTCGGAATTTTGTAATCATCTTCTTCCATCCACGCTTTTGTCTACATCCTTATTGCCTTTTGTAAAGTGTCACATGTCTTTTTCTAATTTCCTCTTGATTACGGACTTCTTTCTGGTCTTTTCAAGTTTGATTATGGTTTTGGCTTATCTAGCAGTTGTTACTTATATAATCGCTTCCAAAGGAATTGTTACCAAAGATTGCCAATGTACTTCATATTTTCATGTGTATTACTTGACTTAGCCATCGTGATAGAAATCCTTATCTTGTTGTTCTTCCATAGGTGTTGTTTTACTCGAACATCTTATCTTCTAAGAAATAGATATACATGATATGTACAAAAACTATGTAAACATGGTATGTACAAGAACTTTGAAGAATATTGTTACCTTGACTTAGAAGAAGAACTTTGTTTTATCCTGCTCGTCCTTCTTTGAGGGTTCCCTTTCTTCGGCAACAAATGATTCATATGTTTCCTTCCTTTTCTTTAACTTGGGACAATGGTTTTTGTAGTGACCACATTTTCGACAGTTGAAGCATTGTATCTTTGACATATCCTTTTCTTGATTTGGTTTCTTCCTTAAGCCAAACTTCTTCTTATTCCTGAAATTCTTGAACTTTGTTGTGAAGGCTTGATCTTCGTATTTATTTTGGGATTTTCTCTTTTGCATTAATCCTTTATTCTTCTTGTGCACAACAAGTCCAAAGTTATTCAAATGTGGGATACTCCTTTCTTGTGTTCATGCTTGCAGCAAAAGAATCCCATGTCTTGGGAAGGCCATTGAGTACTATATTTACCAGTTCCTTCTCTGAAATGATTTCTTCAATAGCTTGTAGTTGATCTCTTAACTGAGAGATTCTTACAAATTATGATTTTATGCTGCCATCATCATTCATTTTCATGTCACAAAGCTTATTCTTTAGACTCATTACTTTTCCAATGTTTCTGAGTGAGAAGAGGTTAGTTAGGGCATCGTACATCTTATTAGATGAGTAAAGATGAGAGATGTAGGGTATCAAGTGGTCTTTTACATAGTCCACTATGATACTCATGGAATTGATGTCATTGTCCTTGAAATTCTCCATAACTACAACGTTCTGAGGTTCCTTCTCTTTTCCTTCTTCAAACTGTAGTTCCACGATTTTTCCTTTCATGATATCCAACACTTTATTCTTGGCAAGGGTGAGTTCAATCCTTGTCTTCCATGCTCTGAAGTTAGAATCCCCTTCTAACTTGTTTTTTGATTTCATAGAGTAAGTCATGACTGCTTTGACTTGGTCAACCTTTGAATTTGACCAAAAACTCAAACTTGACGTGTTAGCTTGTCGAGAATACCAGGAGGTGCGCTAGGTTAGGGCACACTAGGCTATCCAAAAATTTGGGTCAATCTCTTCACTTAAGGTGCCTCAACAAGAGGGTTAGGGTTTCGTTGTTGCAGCAAAAACTTTGACTACAACTGTAACTGAGAAAATACTCCCAATCTATCTTCCAGAGGTTAGACTATCCAAAGATAGTGTGGGTCCATAACCTGTTAGAAATAACAAGTGTCCTTGTTTAACCATAAAAAATATAGCAATATTGTCACCCAATCATAGGCCGAAGCCACCCCCGAGCACCTTAACCTTGACATATAATAATTATGGAAGCAAAGCCTATGCCTAATAGCCAATCAATGTAGTGTACCTCTCTCCAAAGCTAGCGCAAAAGGCAGAAAGTCCAAACCATAACTAAGAGAAAGTCCAAGCCTAAAACCGAAAATACAAGTTGCAGTAGCTGCAGCTGTAGCTACTCTCCAGACTTGCGCACTTACTAAATTTTTGCAGTGCGCACTATATTTATGCATTTATGAGCTGTGTTTGTACAAATGAGCTTTGGCATCCTGTATTTATACTACTCTTTCTTAGTTGTCTGGTCCGACTTCTCTTTCTAGAGGCTAAAGACTCAATATTAATTATTTTCTTTAGTCGACTTGTCTTCTAGGGTTATGTCCAAAGCTTTAGGGTTTCTTCTTTCTTCCGAGAATATTCTAGTCTTTTCAAGGTTACACGTGGAGGTTAATACCTCCCGCAGCTACCAAAAATATATAAAAAATTATGGATTTTGATTTTTATAGTGCTAGTTGCAACACCTCTCGACCTTTAGCCCCTTCTTCCCATGAAATGAGGTATATACCCTTCTTGGGGTCAATGAACCCAAAATCCCAAAAGATGAGGAAACAGAGGGGAAGAAGTGTAGAAAGTGGTAAGTATGAGTGGGAATGGTATGGTGACCCTTCAAGGAGATCCCCTAGTGGCAACCCTTTTCCCGTAGGTGACCAACTTACTAGGATACCATGACAACCACCAAGGTGAAATTAGGTAAAATATATATTTTCCAAGCAAACGTCCATGATCAAGAAATGACTCTTTGCAACATACTCGAATGCTTCAAATATTAAAGTGACACTTACCATGAGAGTAGACTTGTTACATATTGAGGCAAGACCAATTGTCCTTTATGGACCAAGCTGGTGCAACAGCCGTTGTTGTGTTGCTGACGATAGATGGTGATGCATGGTGGAGAGGAGGGGCTCTATCTACTCAATGTGGGCTCTACTGGTCAATATGGATCTCTACACTCCATGTTTGCTACATGCGGGCCTTGAGACATCATCTTCTTAGTTACCACTAGGATGGGGGGGGTAACATGGTCTTATGAATAAAACATTCAAGAAACCAATTTCTAGTGTGCAAATCCTCTTGGGCCCTAGATGTCATTTTCCCTGTTCTAGATAACCCAGGTCAAGGATCAAATGACTAGGATCAAAACCCTAAGGTGTAAAGCCTCTTGGACCTTAGGTCTTTGAATCATAGCAAGAGACTAGGTCTCTTAATTCTTTCACCAAACTAGGACAAACAAAACGTTGAAAGAGAGAAAGACTTATGTATTCTTCCTAGGGTTTTACTAGAACAAAGTAACACACAATAAGATAACATTTAACAATTATACCATGAGAAAATTGATCCAATTAAAGCAAATTACTCACTTATTCAAGTCATTATGCCAAGAGAAACCCTAGTTGCAACCAAAGACCATCCAAGAAAGTGAAATGCTACAACATCATTGCTTATAAGGTTTCAAGTCATGTTTATAAGGTTTCAAGCTATAACATCATTGCTTGGCATTGGGGCCAACACATAAAGGGTAGAACTCAAGTATGGATTGGCTTTTGAGAGTCCTTTGTTATTTTCTCTTTCTTTCTTTATTTTTCTTTTGCTAGCACTTGCATTTAATCTTTGCACCTTTAGTCAATCTTCTCATGAGAGAATAAACCATGACCCATTACCGAAGTTTAGTACACTGCGATAGAGTCCACAATAATAAATGTTAAGATTATATTTGTATCTAAAACCAATGTAATATTAACATTAATTGACTAAATATTATAATTTAAAATAATATTTAAAAATAAATTACTTCACACATATATTTTATTTTTATAACTTAAGATATAAAACTAAAATAATTTTTGTAATATATATAGAGTATATCAAACATATCATATATATATATATATATATATATATAATCCACATTCATCCTAAACTTAAATGAGTGATATTTCATTTCGTGTTTTTTTACTAAAATAAGATATTAAAATTAGAAAAATCATTTATTTTTTGTTTTGAAAGAAAAAATGACTTTAACAAAACATATCCATATCTTATAAAATCTAATATACTTAAAACACAATTGTTTTTCCCAAGAGCTAAGTAATTTAACAATAGCTACTTTTGTTAGCATATATTCTTTACCTTTTTTAAATTTTAGTAAGAATTTCAAGTGACTTAACATTTACAATTTTATAGGCTTTCAAATCTCCAATAATACATGGATTTTTTTCCTCTTTTAAATACCTTTTTTTAAACTATTTTCATATCTTATAAAATCTAATATACTTAAAACATAATTGTTTTTCCTAGGATGTAAATAATTTAACAATAGCTATTTTTGTTCGCATATATTCTTTACCTTTTTTTAAATTTTAGTAAGAGTTTCAAGTAACTCAACATTTACAACATTATAAGCTTTCAAATCTCCAAGAATACATGAATTTTTTTCCTCCTTTAAATGAGTCTTTTAAAATTATTTTCATATCTTATAAAATCTAATATACTTAAAACACAAATGTTTTTACGGGGATGTAAATAATTTAACAATAGCTACTTTTGTTAGCATATATTCTTTACCTTTTTTAAATTTCAGTAAGAGCTTTTTTAAATTTCAGTAAGAGCTTCAAGTGACTCAACATTTACAACTTTATAGGCTTTCAAATCTCCAAGAACACATGGATTTTTTTCCTCCTTTAAATGTGTCTTTTAAAATTATTTTCCTATCTTATAAAATCTAAAACACAATTGTTTTTCCAAAGATGTAAATAATTTAACATTAACTACTTTTGTTAGCATATATTCTTTACCTTTTTTTAAATTTTAGTAAAAGTTTCAAGTGAATCTACAACTTTATAGGCTTTCAAATCTCCAAGAATACATGGATTTTTTACCTCCTTTAAATTAGTTTTTTAAAATTATTTTCATATCTTATAAAATCTAATATAGTTAAAACACAATTGTTTTTTTTACCTCCTTTAAATGAGTTTTTTAAAATTATTTTCATATCTTATAAAATCTAATATAGTTAAAACACAATTGTTTTTATGAGGATGTAAATAATTTAACAATAGCTAATTTTGTTAGCATATATTCTTTATCTTTTTTTAAATTTTAGTAAGAGTTTCAAGTGACTCAACATTTATAACTTTATAGGCTTTCAAATCTCCAAGAATACATGGAATTTTTTTCTCTTTTAAATGCGTCTTTTAAAATTATTTTTGTTCCATAATTGTTGATAAAAATAGTTATCTTAAATGTTTAAGTTTTTAAAAATGCTTTTAAAAGTGTTTTATAAAAGTGAAAAAGGTTTAAGTAGTTTTTAAAATGTATCTTTGAGATTTTTTTCTCCATACCATGTTTCAACTTTACTTTAGTAGTATATTAGATTAAGAAAGGGCATTTGTTTCTCACCTTTTTCGAGAATCAATGTTTTTAGTATTAATTTTGGGATATTTGATGGAAGACTTCATTTTTTAATCATTGGTCACACCTATCCTTTTGTACAGATGTGAGGTTTGAGAACCATATACCTTGAGGGAGTATATCAAAACAAAATAGAGAGAGTGCTTGTCACGATGTTATCTAAATATCTTCATGCCAATATGTTAGTGCCTCATGATATTATTCTTGCAAAAATTGGCACAACTCTACTTGTTGCTTATGTGATCTTTCCTATGGGGATAATGATACACATGCTTTGAGGAATGGACAATTAATATTTTGGTCTCCTTAGATATACATATCTTTCTCTCAAATCCTCTATGGTGTAGGTGGAGCATGGGATCAACTTCATGTTAGTATATGAGAGCCTCTTCATTGCGTCACCTCATTGACCTTAATATTGAGAGACCATCCTTGCATACTGTTTTAGTGAATGCTCCTAATCTCTCTAAGGTAAAGATAAATAAGGTTAATTGTACCAATAACTATAGAGCATACCTTCGGTCCTTATGGTTTGAGCCTAGAGAATTGTTTTCTACCAAACTTTATCACTACTCATATCTTGTATCTCTAGTGTAATGATGGGTCCATTCAAGCCCTATGTTACAACAAACTCCAATTTCCTTATAGACTTAGGGTCCCTCTTACCTAGCTTAGAGTTTGCTCCCAACAAATTTGCATTGAGACAAATCATGTATTCCTTGGGAGCCTCATATTTTCTAGATTTTCTTCTTAAGGACTTAGACTAAGGACCACTTTGTATTTCGATGTTCTTCCTACTATGAGATCAAAGGACAATTTGTTTGTCTCTTTAGATATTCATTTGATTCTCTCTAGATAATCATGACTTATGAGGGCCATAGATGCTTTTCCCTCTTCTTCTTGTAATTCATCAACCTCATCGGAGACAAGTTCCCCAAATCGACATGCATCGGGTTAACTACCCTTGACTTCTATCCCTTTGACACTGGTAGGAAGAGGCATCATGACCAACTTCCAAGCTCACAGGATAGACCTGTGAGGTATTGTAGATATAATGGTTTCCATGGCCTCACTTTGATCACACATTTATTTGTGGCTTCAAATGATAGAAGTGATTCTCTAGAGCAATATGTTTTGGCTATGTAACCTACTCCTTCTTGAAATTATTTATTGTTCCCCTTATCATCTTTACATAATGTATAATCTCATAAATCAACTTTAACTCTAAATGAACATTAATAACTAAATTAAAATGAAAAATTATCCTAAAAATTCTTTAATTTTCTTTATATTCTCATATCATTCATATCTATGCTTTTACGGATAAAATATCAATACAACAATATAATTTAGAAATTATTCATATATAACTCAAACACTATATAAAATTCCTATATAGATACTTCTTTACTTGTAACACATGTTTTAAAACTTTTTTTCAACATTTACAAAGAAATATTAACAATTTAAAGGTATTATAAAAATATTCAAATAAAAAATACGCCTAATGTATATGGTTAAGTTTATTTATTTATATATAATATTAAGGATAGTAGATATTACTTAATCCAACAAATATACATGTATTTCCTTCTTAAAGTTATTTATTTATATATAATATTAAGGATAGTAAATATTACTTAATCCAACAAATATACATGTATTTCCTTCTTAAAGTTTTTGGGTGTAAAGGTAGGAATAAGATCTCAAACACCAATCTCAATCTTACTTGAATGTTTAAAAATAAACCATTATTATAATAAATTTTATCTTATAAAATAATAATATAAAATACACATTTAACCCCAAAAAATGTGAAGATGGTATTAAAGTTTTAATCATATTTGTTTGTTCCCTAATAAATATTTCTTTATAACCGAATTAACTTTTCCAAGTTAAAACAGCGTAATTTCATTTAGATTTTGAAAAGTAATGGAGATAAAATAAATTATTATTATAATAAATTTTATCTTGTAATAATAATAGTATTAAATGCGTGGAACCACTACATTTAAACTTTAAAAAATATGTGAACATGGCATTAAAGTTTTAAGCATAATTGTTTGTTTCCAAACTAAATATTTCTTTATAACCGAATTGAACTTTCCAAGTTAGAACGGCCGCACACGGTAATTTGATATAGATTTTGAAAGGTAATGGCGGTGGATGTAAACGCAGAGGAGG
>JASDQU010202920.1:0-19060 GCA_032191745.1 Picea mariana | reverse complement strand
ATTAATTAATAAAAGACTAATTTATTATTAATAAGTCTAATTTAATCCCATTAATCTAACGTTTTTTGTTTATCCTGAGTTTTGTTTATGCAAGGAAGAGTGCCAGGCGAGATGTGCTCAATGGGACAAATGGATAAGAGAGTGAGTGGTGCAGAGGTGGATGAAGGATGTAGCAGGGTGATGGAGGATCGGGCAAAATGGATGGAGGGGTAAAGGGGGTCAATCGAGCTAGAAGTCTTCATCATGGGGGAAATGCCAAATAAAAAACCGAAGAATCGAGTTACCTATAATTATAGGACCCCAACAGAGTGTGGGAGAAGCGAAGTTTTTTCTTTCATGGACGGATTTTTAGGGTACAAAAAAATTCAGATTAAGCCCGAGGACCAACACAAGTCGATATTTATTTTCCCTGGGGGTAGTTTGCCATACCGAAAGATTCCTTTCGGCCTTAAAAACATCAGAGCAACCTTACAACGTTCTATGACCTTCGCATTTCACGATCTCAAGCATACAGTCGAAGGCTATCTTGACGATCTTGCTGCTAAATCCTGTAAGAGAGTGGATCACCCTAAGCACCTTTGTCTAGTCTTTGAAATATGTCACCATTATTGCATCCGTTTGAACCCTCATAAATGCATCTTTTGTGTTAGGTCAGGTTTCCTTCTAGGTTTTTTTGTCTCTGAGACTAGGATCATGGAAGATCTATTTAAGGTTGAGTTAACACTTTGATTGCCTCCCCCGTGCACTATTCGACAACTTCAAGGTTTACAAGGTAAATCTAACTTTTTACGTTGGTTTATAGTGAACTATGCCAATATTCCTAAGGGTTTCATGTGTCTATTAAAGAAGGAAAATCCTTTTATCTGGGATGAGCGAGCCTGGGAATCCTTTGATGATTTGAAGAAAGCCTTGGTATCAACGCCTCTATTGAAGTCTCATAACTACAGTAGATATTACTTGCTTTATGTCCCCATCTCCGAAGAGGCAATTGGTATGTTTTTGTTTCATGAGGACGATGAGCTTCGCGATCACGTCATTTACTACCTCAATAGAAACTTAGTTGGTCTTGAACTGAAATATTCTCACGTTGAAAAGATATCTTTGGTTGTCGTTCACACAATCCAACGGTTACGACATTATATATTGCTTTGAAAAACTACTGTGGTTGTCAATGTCAATCCATTTCAATACATCCTTACTAAGCATATCATAGGGAGAAAGTACAATAAATGGATTGTCAATCTAAAAGAGTTTGATCTCGATTTCGCTTCTGTGAAATCTATGAAATCACTAGTGTTTGCAGAGATAATATTCAAATTCCCACGATTAGAAGAGGATGTTATTGATGTTGATTCATTTGAGGATGCACACATTTTCCTTGTCTCATCGTCAGACCCCTAGTATGGAGACATTGTTATCTATATTCAAACTTTGAAGTTTCCTCAACATCTCTTGCGAGATGACCAATGTCATATATGATACCAAGCTAAGAAATATCTTATCGTCAGTGACACTCTATATCCTCATGTACAGGACAATATCTTGTGTTGTTTTTTAACTCATGAAGAAGCCGAGTCTGTTCTAAACGACTGCCATAATGGGGCTTGTGTTCATCTATCTAGGATTGCAACAACCCAGAAAATTTTGCGAGCCAATTATTTTTGGTCATCTATCTTTAAATATTGTGTTAAAGCGGTTAAGAAGTGTCACCCCTGCCAGGTGTTCAATCAGAAAATGTGCTCGCATCCATCCCCTCTCAATCAATTCATTGGTGTTGGCCCCTTCACTAAGTGGGGGTGGAGTTTGTGGATTACAACCCAACTTCGGCTAGGGGGAATCCACATATTATCGTGGTCGTAGACTACTTTATTAAATGGGATGAGGCTATGCCTACAGTTAAATATGACAGGAATATTATTGCCTTCTTCGTATTCAATCAAATTATAGGCAGGTTCAAAATCCCAAGTGAGATTGTCATTAATCATGGCAGTCACTTTCAGAATGAAATGATGGAAGAACTGGCATCTCAACTGGGGTTTAAGCATGGACATTCTTCCCCTTACTAACCTCGAGAAAATGAACAAGTAGAGGTCTTCAACAAGTCTCTCAAGACCATTTTGAAAAAACTTAGGCAGAGCAAATCTGACTAGCATATCATGTTATATCTCACACTTTGGGCATATCAAACCTTGGTCAAGGTCGCCACCGATTTTTCTCCATTCCAGTTAGTACACGGTGTGGATTCGATCTTACCTATTGAATGTGAAATCCCTTCTCTTAGATTAGAAGTTGTGCTTCTACCTGACACTTTCTATCTCGAATGATGCCTCATACACCTAGAGAGCCTAGATGAGCAGCATCGAGACACCTCTACGACTATCGAAGTGAATAAAAGATGTGTCAAGGTCTAGTATGATAAGTTTTACTATCCTCAATTGTACATTGAGGGTGACTTGGTCCTTTTATATGATCAAGCCAAAGAACCACTAGGGGCAGGCAAGTTCAAACCCATGTGGCACCATCCCTATACTGTGCGATGCGTCTTAGAAAAGTAAGCATATGAATTAAAATATTATGAAGGGAACATGTTGGTTGAGCCCAGGAATGGGCTCTATTTGAAAATATATTATGCTTGATACCCAAGATTGGGTGTAGCTCTTTTTATAGTAATGTAATTTAGTGTATATATCTTTTCCCTTTATTTTTATCTTTAGCTTGCTTATCGAGTTTTCCCTTGTTTGGAAGATGTCAACAGAGTCTTCGGTCTACCTAGGATTCACAGACAGGTCCAGTCGTCATACACAGAACTTGGCTTCCTCTTCTTGGGTTGTTTACTCACCCGAGGGTCTATTGGTGTCTTCAGGTGGTGTATACCTAGGGCCATCCACGAATAATGTGGTTGAATATAGCGTCGTTATAGAACTTTTGCGCGATGCAATTTCATATGGTATTCTCTCTTTGGAGGTTCTCTTGGACTCCCAGTTGGTAGTATATCAGTTGAACAACAATTATCGTGTGCGTGACCCTACTTTACTTTGACAATTACTATAGGTACGACTTTTGGAATGACAACTTGATTTTATTATTTATCATCACATGCATAGGAGTTCTAATTATGTATCTGATGCATATGATAATTTTTTTTTAGATTGGAATTTTTCACACAACTAAAGAAAATAAAACATTCTCATCAATGTACACATGGTAACATAAGTAAAGTTGAACAACCATGTTTTATATATATTTCAAAAAATATGATGTTTATAGTACAAAATTGGGTCTAACACCCTCAAAATACATATACAACTGATCATACAATAATCATGACATATACACCTATGGCGTCGAATGAGTGTCATGATAGAAAACTACTGCATTTACGAGACATCGAAATAGTCTCACCCAAGCATGGGGCATGTCTACCAACTTTCGATGCATAGCCTTCGGGAGATCCTCCACCTGAACCATTGAAATCATTTGTGTCAAATGAGGTAGGCTATCTTGCACGTTTTGAAGGAATCTCTCTGCATCCCCTCCCACTTCTTCATCTCCCCGGTGCCTCCGATGATGTCATGGAAGTCTGTCCAACCATCATGGACCTATGTCTATGTCACATACATGTCTAATTATTACTTAACATCGTCCAAAAATATTTTTGTCTCCTTATACAAAAATACAAAAAATGAAATATTTTAAAAACTTTGACATACCTATGTCTTCGTAGGTGGTCCTTGGTGGTAATGGCATGTAAGGATCCCCTCAGAAATCGATCCCTACGTAAGGGTAGTCATCCATAGCGATGACCTGTCATCTCCAACAAAAGAAGAAGTCGTCATTTTAAGGTGTTGGTACCCTACCTACCCCCTACCACCTCCTCAACTTGGTCCATCGTTCCATGGATATATCGCAAGGTCCACACAGAATAATCGCGACTCTAGGTCCCAAGCCTGGAACCCCCTTGAAGAAAAATCTACACAAGATAGAAGCGAACCTAAAGTTGCTTTTACTACCCTGTTTGAATTATTTCAACTGGCTCTTCATGTTAGCCAGTAGTGAGGTGCTTCAGTCATACACCGTAGGTCTCAAGCACTCCACTGAGTAGAACATAAGCTGCCTTGATTCCTAGGGAAAGGAGGACAATCCTATGATCCAAGTCAAAATGAGGATAACAATCTTGAGGTTTAGATTGTTTATCGCTTGAGTGGGGAGTTGGATCTTGACCTTCTCGATCCCTGCAATGTAACGAGAATATATGTATTCCTCTATTTGCATACCACTCCCAACTCCCCAGGATTTGAGGTTGACCACCTCACCTTGACACGACAACCCCATCAAGAAATAAATGTCCTCGACTTCAATCCTAAATAGTTGTCCATCAAGGTTGAATCTCTCACTATCTAGATCCTAGTAATCCATGAGAAATTGTAGAAATATCACTTGGGCCCTCATACTTTTGAGAGCCAAAAACTTATATAGCCCACATATTTTCAAGGCCATTTGTTTTCCTGGATCTCTCTCCACAACATCATCTACCTCCTCATTCTCCCTTTCCCTCCACTCTAGCACCATCCTGCAAGGGACAAACCCCTTTTCGAGTTAGAAACCACTAAAAAACATTGTTTACAGACATATACATGGGATGTAGTGTTCGCATTCGCATATAGGGATGAGTATACATTGGTTTTCTTTTAAACAACCGCATAATCATGTGTATATGTGACCCGATGAAATGTAGACCACGTACACCTAAAGTTTTAATTTGCATCCTAAATAACATAAAAATTGGAACCTAATTACAAAATCTAATCCACTGAAAAGAAATAAGAGGGGAAGATGAGTTACATGGTCAAGACAGTCTTTGATACTGTCCCTTGTAGCCCCCGTAATCACCAGTTGAAGTTTGGAGGTAATTTGGTCCAAAATCCACTATTTGGGTAAAAAATACAAATGGTATAGTAAACTTGTTTTGTTTTACTATTTATAGAAAAAATTTAACCACTTTGCATAGTTTCAGATAGTATTTTGGCCTAATGGACTAATACAATAGTGGGTTGAGTTGTTTTTTGTAGTTTTATCCAAGGAACCTTGTGGTTTTTAGTGCCAGGTCACCCATTCGTAACTTTGGACATGTATTTTCATTACCTAGCATATTTGATAGGTATGTATTACATCATGCACATTTGCATCGTCCTATGATTGTCACCCATATGCCTTAGGTACGAAACCATTTTATAGAGACATGGAACCTTGTATTTGTATCTAGAAGTGTCGTTATCGAATGGTATAGACTTACCAAACATGGGTAACCTAGTTAGACCCTCTGCTTCACTCATTGCCCATGCATAGAATTTTTCCATAGGACTGGGAGTCCCTTATAGCTAACACATGAAATTATGTTTAACCTCATTTATTACTCATAAACATGTTGACCTATACCTAGAGGACTCCCAAGCGAGTTTGATTTAAGCTCTTTTCCGACTCGTTTTCAAAAAGAGATAAGATTTTCGAGTGAACTTGTCTCTTTCACACTAATAAATTGGATTTGAAAGGACGTCTATTTGGTGAAATTTTATCCCTTTTTAAAACCACGTAGACTAAGATTATGAAAAATGACATTTTTTGGCATTAAGTTGTAATTGCATCTCATGTCCTTGCTTGAAGTATTGATCCTATGGTTGGTTATCTCTTTTGCGTTATAAATCGTTTACCTCGGCATTTTTCATCCTCTACCAAGAAGAACCTTGTTTATATCCTTTATATCTTGACACCCTATACCTAGGAGCAAACATTCCCCTGAGTGTCCATCTCCCACATGAGCCTCCTTGCATTGAGCATAGGTCTTTTCCACTATTGGAACTAGTTTTTATTACTTGTGACACTCGTTTCCTCCTCTGTATAATATCATTCATTTGAATATGAGAAAAAAAAAGCGACGGGTGTGAAGGGAGTATTATATTATATTGGCAGTAATCGCATCATCTTTGAACAGAGAAAAAAAGTTTTTAGTTCACTTGTCATCATAATTTTGGGTTTAGCATGACCTTAGGAAGATCAACTCGTTACATAGAGTTTACTCCTATGATTGGTTACTCTTCCAGTCCCTATGAAGAGATTTATTGATTCCTCCTACATCTCAAGGTTTCATCCTTCAGTCTATACAGCTAGAGTCTTCCATATGTCTCATGCTTTTGTTCAAAGGATGTCTATCAACCTGTGTTGGCAGTTCCTCATACCTCTTGACTTTGCATGTCGGCCATACCCTCAATTTCTATTAGAATCAGGTGAAATTGTAGTCCTATTCCGCACCCTCCTCCTACTTTTCCGATTGGTAGGTAAGCTTGAACCTAGTAGTCAACATTTCATCATTGGTAGTTGACTGGGTGGTTTCCCTTTTGTTCGACGATAAGAAATATATTCACACATTTGGATTCGTGTAGTGTCTTGGATGTCATTATCCCTATTGGTGGTTTCCTCTCCTTTGTCAGTAGTTTTCCTCATTGGCTTCTAATCAGAGGGTCTCTTTCATACATTGCTTGCACCTGGCACACGCAAAATACGCACAGGATTGTTGCTTCATGAACATGTTCTTCGTTTGATTTCCTCCAAATCATCAAGTTCATTCTTTGTACCTTGTGTTGAATGATAAGAGATTCCCTAATGATCTCCTTTCTAAGGGTCTCCTTCTATCGACTTCAACTCATCTATTATGGAAATGAGACCTAGATTCCTATGAGTACCTAGAGGCTTCCAGTCATTCGTGGAAGGTTCTCTCACCATTGACAATTGGGAATACATCAATGTATATTGATTGATGGATTCTTCAAGTGTTCGACCCCGACTTTATTCACACTTATAAGAATGTACTCGATGCCTTGATACCCACTTTCATCATCAATACGTTGTCTTGCGTTTTTTAACGATATACCTCAATGACTGATAATCAAATGAAGTTTCACTGTGTTCGAACTCAAATCCTTTATTCACATGATGTATACTTGCACCTTTGGTGGATTGTGTAGAAGACTTGAAGACATCAGTTTATAGTTGCAACTTTCTTGAGATTTTTCTACCTTTCATTGGACCAGTACCTATGTGACTTCAATGATCATGGGAGATCAGATTGTACTCCATTGTATATAAATATACTCGGCTTGATTTTGAGACTGGTTTTACTGGGCCTTGTTTGTGACTATGAGATCCTTTAGCATGTATCCACCTTTGTATTTCCTATTCATGGCCATGGACAACTGTTTGGTATATTTTCACATGGATCTGTAGTGTAATTCAAATTGGAAACCATGTGTGCAAAGTTAGTACAAATTGTAATGAGAAACTAGTTCTTCTAGGTGGGTCCCCATTACTCAACTTTTGGGTCTTATAATGTATTTCAGCCATCACAGATACTCCTATAACCTCACACATTAGGGGTCATCTTTTATAGCAATATTTGCCTCATGCTATGAAAACTTGCACAGAGGGCCTTTTTCCATTTCCCTATGTAGACTTGAAGTCCCTTTTTGTAAATCCCAGAGATAAAAACATTATTTTTCCACATATACATGCCCTACTTATAGTACAACATGTGTATACGAAGGTTGCACCCCTACATCCCGTGTACATTGGGATTTGTGCCCAAAATTTAAAAATGGTGTTGGGTTTCCATGTCGCGTCACGAGATACATGATCCTTAACCTTCCACGCATTGGAAACGTTCTAAATCGACCCTTCAATTCTACTTGAAGGATACAAATAGGTCAAATCCGATCTATGGAAAAGAGGCAAAGAATTCAACTTTGAGAGAAAAGTTACTCTGGAGAAATTATTTACTTCATATTGAGTTTGCATCCCTTTGTCCTTTTAAGTTTGAACACATTGTTTAGCCCCGAAGCTCTTCCCTACATGATTTAGAACCCCATTGCCTCTCTTATATGATATTTTCTTTCGTGGAGGATTGAAGTGGTGGAGGCCCAATTAGAAGGAACTTGGTTTCTTGGTTCTGAATCATGTTGACACGGAAGTTTGTAATTCATTCACTTATGTTGATTACATTTTAATTTAGAAATACTATTTTCTTGTCCAATTAATATCTTGTGAATATTTGAATTGTTATTCCATAGGCGTATTTGTTATGAATCTTGATGGATTATGCTATTGAATGTTCTAACATTATATATTATCACCATATGCTTCTGTTTCTTGGTTTCTGAGGACTAGTAGCAGGTGTATTTCTTTGATTCAAGTGCTCAACGTGGGACTTCATCGAACATCTAGATGAGGTAGGCCTTTTATCTTGTCTTTCTAGCATATTTTTTTATGTAGCATAATTAAGATTAGACTTGATTTCTTTAGTCATTCCCGTCTATTGTGGTTTACCCCTATCTATAGAGATATTTTCCTCATAACAAAGGTGAACATAGGACTCACAACCAAATACTCTGAGATGTGTGAGAGAGGGTTTCTTACCATTCCATACCTTGTGTGCAGTGTTTTCATCCAGTGTTGATGAGGGTGATTGATTGACCAAGTAACATGGCGTACCCATTGCCTCTGCTCAAAATTCCTTTCTTAACTCAACACCATTGAGCATTCACCTTGCTTTTTGTGACTCTATTCTGTTGAGGTGTATATGGAGTATTCTTATACCTAAATATACCACACTTCTTATATAATTGTTCGAATTCATTTATGAAAACTCTCGACCATTATTCATCCTCAACACCTTAATTCTTTTCTCTATTTGATTCTCCACAAGAGCATTAAACTCTTTAAACCTTTCATAGACTTCATATTTCTTCCTAAGGAAATATATTCAATTATTCCTCAATAATTCATCTATAAATGAGATATATAGTACATAGATTTTCCCAGTGATGGAACCGACACAGGTCCAAACACATCAATGTCCACCAACTGTGAAATTCCCTTTCCCCTCATTGCACCATAAGGGAATCTTACTTGATTATGCTTCCCATATACACAATGTTAAAAAAATAAAAAATCCAGTGAGAAGTTATGCATACCTTCTACCATACCTTTATAGTTTAATAGTTGAAAGCTCTTCCCCCTGATATGCCCCAGTCTTTGATACCACAACATAGGATTTTCTCTAGGGACTGTAGGATTTTTTTCTTCTTCGGATCCAATATAAAAAACAATAGAGTTATTACACCCATCACTAACAGTGCTTCCCTACAAATTATACATAGTTACAAACTGAACTCCCTTCAACAACACCATTGCTTCTTGAACCATCCAATAGGTTTATTTCATAAACATTGTTTTTACCCTCCATCGTCCATTTTTCTTACATAAATCAAAATTTTGGCCAAACCTAGGATGTCCAGAACACTAGGGAATGTTATGATTCTTCCATCCATGAGATTCAACTTTACTTTTCCTCATCCTATGATTTTAGTTGTYAATTCATYACCCAGGAAAATATCACCTCCATCATACCTTTCATACTCACAAAACCACTCATTGTGTGGAGTCATATGAAAGGATGCACCCGAGTTAATCAACCATTCCTCATGATCTGTATGTGTTCTTGAAGAAGCCAAGTGCACATCCCGTTCTTCTTTCTTGGAGGTTTTTTCTTTGGTAGAAGGAGCATCTTAAGATCCCTTCCGTCTCTCAACACTTTTGAATCTACATTTCTTTTTGTAGTGCCCTTCTTTTTCACATCTCCAACATACTTTTACAAAACTTCTAAGAGATTTATATCTTCCCTTAGATTTAGATCTCACACTTGAGGACTTATATCTATTTCTTTCATGGAAGTGTCCTATTGCAAATAATGCATTTATTCTTTGTCCTTCCATGTTCTTCTGCCTCATCTCCTCTGACAACAAGGATGAAACCACATCATCGAAACTTAAAGTAGTTGTATTACTACCTATGTTCACAACCAGACAATCCCACAAGTCTGGTAAAGACCATAATAAACTAATATATTTGTCTTCATAAAAAATATTAATATCAATAGATAATAACTTACCAACATATTGAAGGAATTCAAGTTCTCTGTCACCGAGTGTCCATATTTCATCCTCAAGATATACAACTTCTTCAACAGGAACAATTTATTTAACAAGGAATTAGACTGATGCAAATTCATCAACTTATCATGTCCTGACTTGGTTGTAGCTTCCACTGACACATTCAATAATAATAAATTTGAGAGACACAACTAGATTGTGCTCTTCACCTTCTGATACAACATTTTCCAGTCTTTTGTTGGTGTTCTTGTAGGTGTACTACCTGGATCCACTACGATCCACTGACCTTTGTCTAGCAACATATCTTCCATCTTGAGATTCCACAACTCAAAACTTTTCCCATTAAATTTCTCGATCTCTATTTTCGAACTGCTCGTCATTTATTTTCACATAAAGAATCAATACTGCATATCTTCCACTATAACAAGGATTATCATAGACTCGATCCAAAAAATCTAGCCACAAAGGCATCCACCCGAAGCTAATAATTGCTCTAATACCAAATGTAAATTTTAACCTTGCACAACTATTTACTAAAAATAGATTCTCAATAAAAATGGAGAAGATACAATGACACACACACACACACACATTATACAAATATTTTTACCCTGGAATCCCAAAACGAGAAAACCAACAACTTGTTTAGAGTTGCACCTCTAATCTTATATTCATCATATTATTCATTCTTTACAATACAATATACATATAGGATCTCGTTGAATCTAAATCCCTAATATGTTGACCCGGATCTAAAGTCAACACCCCTAATTCCTTAACCAAAATTAGAAAACGATCGAAAAAAGCCATTTGTTGAAAAATACCAAAAAATTGACCAATTCTTTTTTTCTCGAGGGATTCCTCCCTCAAACCCCCCACACTCTCTTTGCTCCCATATTAGTGTACAATACATGGGATCAATTTTGCAAAGAATATAACACATACCCAACATGAAATACACCATAGAGGATTGGAATGAGTAGGTGGTCTCTTCTCTCCTCGTTGGAAGGGTCCTTTGTTGTTCCTTGAGGCCTTCTCTCCCTCTCATTATGAATAATAAGGGTGCAAAAATCTCTCCAAGGGGAGAGATCAATGAAAAAATATTTGAGCTATGGGTGCAAGGGTGATATCTTAAGTAACATGATTTTCCAAGACTCATCCAAGCAACATAACAATGTTCAACCTTCTATCTTTGAACGGCATACCCATGGCCTCTATTTATAGGCTTTGATCAAGCTCCATAACAACTAGATTCAAGTGTGAAAGAGATGTGACTTGGATGTGGTTTTCCATGTCTGAGTGGGCATGGAACCAACTAAGGTACCAACATTGAATGGCATAGAACGCAAGACCTCCTTGTACATCATTTTCATGAGTACTACGATGGGATTTTTTGTAATAAATGTGTCAAATGTTGGTGATATTTCACTTCAATTGGATCTACGCGGGTTTTGAATAAAAGACTTGCAAACACATGAAGATCATGTAAAGTCCACATTGTTGAACCACACAGATGACTTAAAAACCCACTTTCCATATTTTTGGTGCTCTATTAAGTATAATGTAATAATTTCGTGAGTATGCACTTTGTTGTATTGTATCGATGACTCTTTGAATTATTTTTAGCTGATAACACAACCCTTCCTTGGGATCCCCACCAACATGAATACAATGCTTGAAAAAGTGTCAACAAAACCTTCCACAAACTCCCCCTCAATGAAAATACTAAGTTGGAGGAAGGGTGAACCAACTCTTACCTAGTCTCCTCTTAATGGGAAAACTAATCTAGAGCAGGGCTGGCTGACCTTTCGCTAGGAGATGGCTTGATGAGAGTAAAATCCCGAGGATAATAATATTTTATTTGGTATAAGTTTCTATAAATGTTGTGAAATATCATTATCGATTGGTGACATCACTTTGACGTTGACCAACCTCATACTAAGTGCTATTAAACTAGAGTGAGTGCTCTAAACTAGTCAAAAAAGTATTTTTATAATTATGCTTTGTGAGCCTTTGATTGACGTTGTCACATCAAAGTAAATGTACAAGCCTCCTCTACCATGGTACCAAGCCTCTCCCGAAGACTAAATTCCCAATTAATAAGGCAAATGGCTCACAGTGGCATTGTAATGTCTACCAACACAACAATTCAAACACCAAACCATAGTTACATCTCGTTAACACTAACAACATTGACATAAACATAAAGGTTTAATCAACTAAATCACTTTTTTTAAACTATTTAAATATCAAATTCAAATTAATAAGATTTTACATATCAAAAAGTGTATAAATTAAATTATGTATATATGAAAATAATAATTATCTTTATGCGGAAAGACGTACACCTATTGACAATGGGCACAATTAATGATGTTTTAATCTTATTTAACCTTAAACTCTAATCTGATGGCTATGCATTGAAGATGTTGGCATATTCTTAGTCGTCCTCCAAAATCAATGGATCAGATTTATTGTTCATAACTTTCTTGCATTTATCAAGGCATCCGTTAACATGTTTACTTTTTAACATTTAACTAATCACATTAAAAAATTACTGTAAGGATATATAATTGCCATGTTCCATTTATCAACCTAATGCAGCCAAACGTTTCATATTACCACAAAGGGATTACCAAAAACATTTAATATTGGAGACACATGTTCTCAGTATATTGAAGACACGCATTCTCAGCCGCTACCTTTTGGCTTTCTCAGCCACTAGTTAGCAGCTGTGTTAGTTTATATTTTAAAAATAGATTAACTAGCACAGCCTCTAAGTCGAGGCTGGTAAACGCCGAAAGGCATACGGTTGTTAAACTTCCCGCGAAAATCCATGCATTCACGCAAGTGAAAACACATTCAAGCCAAGCACACGATAACGAACTAAAACCATGGAAAACCAGTAATTTAAAATTTTTAATTTCCTTTGTAGATGTTTATTTCCTACGATGTTAAACCTAAACCTAAAAGATAGTTGAAAACTATTATCATCATCAAGTTAAAAAACATACCATAAAATAAAATGGCCGAATATAAAACAGATAGTTAAAAAAATATCAACATCATCCACTTAAAAAACAGATATTGCAATAAAATCACCAAATATTTCCCAAAAACCTGTACAAACCATGCCCGCCATGAAATGAAAAGCATGAAAACAAAAGGGTTGCAGCTAGAAAAATCATACAACACGATAAAATCATCAAAACAAATATCAAAATACCTATGCCATGAAAGATTCATGAAATCCAAAACCAAACCATTCTGTGAAATTGAAGCAGAAGATCGGATTTACGTTAGTCATCCTACCATTCGTCTGTTAATCATGTTGCAGCCGTCCGCGCACAGGAGCGTGGGGAACGTATCGAATCCTTCGGACAGGCAGAGACTCAGAATCAGCCGCATTCCCCATTGTATCTCAGGTATCTCAGCTAAAGAATGATCTCTGGTAGACTTCATATACGCCCTCAGAAGAATTATCCACCACAAACTTGGAGATACAGCGTCTTGAGCAGAAAATTTTTCACAATCTCAGGCTCCTCGTTCATCAGAGACGCCAGGGCGCTCAGCACAAAATCTCTCACGAAAACCTGAAAAAACACTATCGCCCACTAAGTTAGGCGCCGGTTCGATTCCCACTAAAAAGAACACCAATATAAAGAGTTCAGAATACTCACCTGGTTATAATTCAGCGCTTCTTCGTTGGAATCCGACGCAGCAAAGGTGCCCACAGGCTTGCCATGAATTTGGTGTTTTCTATTCTTCGCATCAGAATTTGGGGATCACAGCCAAGGTTGTGTTGATTATACTGTGTCAATTCGTGCCATTATTGATATTCAACCACCGTTGTGTTAATTAACTGAAACGCATGCTAGACATCGAGGGCCTGCCATCGCTGTGTTAATTAATTGAAACTCATGCTAGGCATGCAGGTTCGCTTCCTCGAGGTTAATTGAAATGCATAATAGACGTGGCAACGCTTCACATCTATCCGTATAATTTTAGGTTAATTGAAACGCATGATAGAYRTGGCAACGCTTCACATCTATCCGTATAATTTTARGTTAATTGAAACGCATGATAGATGTGGMAACKCTTCACATYTATCAGTATAAKTAATYYCAKCTAAATATTGAACGCTTCAGGAATTTAAACGTGGCAATTACATGTTTGTACAGTAATTTTTTAATGTGATTAGGTAAATGTTAAAAAGTAAACATGCTAACTGATGCCTTGATAAATGCAAGAAAGTTATGAACAATAAATCTGATCCATTGATTTTGGAGGACGACTAAGAATATGCCAAGCATCTTCAATGCATAGCCATCAGATTAGGGTTTAAGGTTAAATAAGGTTAAAAGAGCATTAATTCTGTCCATTGTCAATAGGTATACGCCTTTCGGCGTAACTACCCGAATTCAAAAGATAATAAATCAATTCATATTAAAATAACAATCAGTAATAGCTCTTTTTAATTCCAATGAACAACAAACTTATAATAAATTTTACTACCCAAACAAATACTACAATAATAGACAAAGAATACTACAATAATAGAGAAAGAAGATAATCTTAAGAGTTTGCACTGCCCACGCTGTCAGCCTATCCTCCAAGGTAATGGTCAAGAAAGCCCCTGTCGTGTACGCAGGCCATGGCGTCGGCTAACCACCGGTTTATAGGCGTAAATGACAGGCCCAGATCCTTCAGCTTTTGATTGGAGAACTTGTATGGCTGCTACCTTAGATTTTTATCGTCTGAACACCTGCTTGCATGAAGTTGGCTTCATTTATTATCTATTTTTCTACAGATATCATAGTTTGAGCATAAGTGTAATCAATATGTTTATGCGAGAGTTTAGTGTGTGCGTACGTACTTGGTAGGGAGCGAACAGCGAGGGCACTGTGTGGCCAACATGTGGATCAGGTCTCCTCGATGGAGGCTGCATTCCGCGCACAGATATCTTCGCCCAGTGGCTAAGGGTGTTTCGTAAACTAAAATGTGAGCCTCTGCCACATCCCTCACGTCCACGTATACCTGTGTTGAGTTCACATACGTCTTCGCTGACCCTGATCATCATCCAGATTCATAACAATTAATTAAATAATTAAAGCTGTATGGTAAAGATTTTACTAAAAGAAGTTTTTGTCCGGGTATATTTGTTCGAGAATTCTAGTGTCTTCGGAGTTTTTTAGCATGTTAAATTTATTTATGCATTCAGAAATGGATTTTGAACAATAAAAAATAGTGATTCGTGTAAATTTATATAGCTTTATTTCCACCAAAAAAAAGTCATTTCTTAAAACAGCTAGCCAACTCATAAGCTATTACTAACAACCAAGAAGTATAGAAGTTAAACTTTATAGGATTGGGATTCAATGAATCTAGTTATATAACTTATCAGCAAATAAATTGTAATTTTTATTTTTAATTGAAGTTTTAAGTTTTCATATTTATAATATAAATGAATTCATATTTATATGGGTTTTGCAATCTTAATAATTGTTATTTTCAATTTAAAAAATCTAAATACAAAATATCTAACTTGTAATATATTTGGGTGACAATGTCTAAACCTTAAAAAATCTAAAGACACTACTGTTCTAACATAAATCTGCCTGAAAGATCACAACTTTCTGTTATTTAAATTGTATTTGTGAATGCAGAAATGGATTCAGCATGTTGAAAAAGTCATGGAGCACTCCGATCATAGAACATTAACCACTCAAATGTACAGATCCAACAATATCTGGACAAATATCTCTGAAAAAATAAGCCCAGTAAAGAGGGAAAAAGTAGCAGATTTAGACTACTGTAAATGTAAATAGAAAACATCTAAAATGTAATATATTTGGGTGACTTAGTCTAAAAGTTAGACATTTTTATCCTGCTTTAAAACCTAGACATTTTTACCATGTTAAGGCACTTTTTTCAATGTGTTTTGCTCAAAATCTGCTGAGAAATTAAAAAAAAAATAGATTTCAGTGATTAGATCACATATTCTAAGTGCCTGATGTTTTGAGGGCATGAAATTTATTTATGTATTAAAAAATGCAATTTAAAGTGAAATTAAAAAACAATATTAAGGTCTAAATTAAAAAACAAGACTAAATTCTAATGATTTTGAGTATAAAACATACATAAACATTACCCACCTGTCAAATATTTAATAATATGAGCAGTGTTGGGGTTCATGGCGCACTGCAGAAAGGGGGCTAAAACGAGGCCTGGATTAATTACCACCAGATCTAAATTCCTTCTCTGGGCAATCTCCCATACAAATTTCTCTGCCAATGTTTTTGCATAGCAATACCAATTCTGTAATGCATTAACGAGGACAATTAGTTATTAGTCCATGATTTGCATAAGCTAATTCAACCTCTACCTATAATATTCGATATAAGTATTGTTGTTAATTGTTGATGTATAAGTTTACTTAGGATAGGTAGGCCATGTCATCCCTTTTTGGCTGTTTATGCATAATCACCATGTGCTTCTTTGACTTATCCCATCCATCTACTTGTCTCATTACTTCATGAGAGAATTATCCATCTACCTTCATCTACTTTCATCAATGCTGTCTCCTCTCAGCCTATTATAAATAGAGGACCTCTTCAATGTAATCAGCAAGCAAATCTAATAGATCATTCTCTTCTGAGTAGAAGGTTGTTTGTTTTGCAGTTGTTTCCTTATGCCTGTGATATTGTGTTTTCTCAATATCTACATGGTATCAGAGCTAATTCTGCAAAACCCTTCTCTGTTTTTTATGAGAGATTTGTAGACTGCCTGCTAATTCTGCAAAACCCTTCTCTGTTTTTTATGAGAAATTCGTAGGCTGCCTGAGCTTCAAGATCCTGATCCGACTAGATCAGATTGAAGAAGGGGATGGATTATATCCCGTGGTTCAGTAGCTGCATGACCCCCCACTCCCTGCTGGCCTTCGCCACCTGACGCCTGATCTCCTTCTTGATCTCCTAGTCCACAGAATCCCATTCGACAACGTCCACCACTGGAATCTGTGGGCCTTCGTCTTCCACTCCTTTCACTTTGAGAACGCACTCGATAGGCCTCTCCTCCATCGGTCTGACGTACTCGGGAGGAATCGGGGCCAGGCCGCTCAATGCCAGGCTCTCCACTCGCGATGGTGCCATGATCGTGGTTGCGAGCCCTGCTCTGATTGTTACCAGCAATCCGACCCCATCTACAACCCGACACTCTCTTCGAGCTACAAGTTAGTCGGCTGCCAGGTGAACCTTTGCCAGCAGCTCGACGTCTCGGGCTGCAGTCGCAACGGGAGCTGCTTGTACCAAGTGAGCTACGGCGATGGGTCTTACACACTGAGGAACTTTGTAACATAAACGCTAACCCTCGGCGGGGCACCAGTGCAGAACGTGGCCATCGGATGTGGCCATGATAACGAGGGGTTGTTCATAGGTGCCGACTGTCCTGGTTTAGGATTCATATTCATAATCTAGGTCTTGATAATGTAAACGGGATTCGAAGCCACGGCAGCCACAAACCCCGCACTGAAGCTAGCAGTGACATGCATGCCCAGGCCATCCTTCATAATGTCGTGAGAAATGATGGTCTCCTTGATCTGATCATAGGAGGAAAGTTGTGAGGTCGTTACGATCATTGCCCTCTGGACGGTCAAGGATGACCCAGTCTAGAGCGAAGTGATGCCCCCTTGTCAGACCATCTGACTGATTGCATCGACAACGCTCGTGTAGTTCCGCCTCTGAGCAACCGGGAGGCGCCCATCGCTGGATCCTCAAGCTCGTAGCGCACTTCTGAATTCTGGTATTTTAAAAAATGTAAAGTAGTTCTTTTGGAACTCTCTGATTTAAGGCTTAGCTTCCAAACCTTTCTATTGTAAACAGATTACATAGACAAATCTATGTTCTTTTTGTATTCTCTTTTGAGATACCACACCTAGATCTGGTGTTTTATTGTACTCTTTATTGTAAATGGCAGAGTTAAGGATTATTTTGCTCCTAACTCCCCATAATTATCATACATGGAAACTTAAGATGCAACAGTTGTTGCAATCAAAAGGGCTCTGGCAGATGTTGGTCGGGGCTCAACCTGTGTTCACTAAGGAAATCGAGAGGTTTCCCTATCAAAATAAACTTGATGAAGCCATGGGCCTCATTGGTTTACATGTGTTGGATAGCTTGTTGTTCCATATAGTTGATTGTAAAACTCCAAAAGCAAGCTGGGACAAGTTGGATTCCTTATTCGGAAAAATCAATGAATTTCAAGCCCTACAATTGGGAGAGGAGTTGTCATCACTGGTACCGAATGAGCATGCATCCATTGAAGACTATCTCACCAAATTTAGGGCACTAGTGGCTTAGCTAAAAGGGTGCGGAAAAACTAAATCAGATAAAGAGTGCATCTTCTTGATTTTATCCAAGCTAAAAGGTCCTTATCAGGTATTTTCTTCTGCATTTTATTCTACTATGGATGCACTAGGAAGTGAGTTTCAAATGCCTTCCTTTGAGCTTTTCTGTGAGCGTCTTACCAGAGAACAATCTAAGCTTACTCAATTAGATGCTCTTTCTGGCTCTAAGAATAAGGCTCTTGTGGCTCAAAACACCAAAACTAAGCACAAGACTCGGTATAAGCAAAAGAAAAATTTTGCTCCAACTGGTAAGTTTACCTCCAAGTCTCAACAGAAAATAAAACCATTTCCTCCATCTTCCAAGTTTGGCGACTCTTCCTCCAAGACAAAGAAGAAGAAGTCAAATGACACCTGTAGCTTTTGTGGCGGACTTGGGCATGTAGAATCTAAGTGTTGGTTGAAACTTGAAGCTTTGAATGAAGCCATGAAGCAGCATAAGATTTCAGTACCAAAACCTTCTTCTACTAGCAAAGGACATGCTTTATCAGCTCAAGCTTTGTATGCATCTTCAAATAGTTGGATACTTGATTCTAGTGCTTCACACCACATGACTCATTCTCATGATTTGTTGGCTTCTACATCTGAATGTATCATTTCGCAGATTGCAGTTGGAGACTCTACACAGCTGGATGTTCTTGGATCTGGCACAGTGTAGTTA
>JASDQU010202919.1:12518-24752 GCA_032191745.1 Picea mariana | reverse complement strand
CACAATTTATGTCAAGGAAAATATCCAGAATAAAAGTAAAATATCCAGCATAATCTTCACAATACACATAAATTATATACGAAATAGCAATAGAAAAATCACTTTGATTCAGAAAGCAATGTTCACAGGCCTCTTCGAGGGGGCAACCTCCAATCGAGCAACGCTCTGTTACAATAATCTCCAAGCTAGGGTTCTCATACCCTCGCCCCTTATTTATACTAAATATGTCTATTAAGAGAAGCATCTAGAGGAAGATCCTTCTAGAAGCGGAAGCTTCTATTAGGTCTTCTTACATCCGCCTTATTTTATTTTATTGAAAGGCCTTATTAATATTGACATTTATTACATCGGAATACATTGATCTACCTATGTGCGGGTTAGGACCTTAACAATTTTAATCCTCACTTTCATCTTCTGAAGAAGAAACCATAATAGGAACAGAAGAAGGCACAAACGCCGAAGATGGCTCGCAGACCGAAGAAGGCACAATCGTCGAATTAGGCTCGCAGGCCAATAGATTTTCATCAAATTTAACATCTCTTCTAATAATAATTTCATTACAATGTGGTTGAAGAAGTCTATAACCTCCGACATCTTCAGAATAACCAACAAATATACATTTCTCGCTTTTAGGCTGCAATGCTTTCCTTTTCTCATCATGAATGTGAGCCCATGCTATACTACCAAATACACGAAAGTGACTTACATCTAGTTTAATTTTAGTCCAAGCTTCTTCCGGTGTTATAATTTTAAGAGCCTTTGTGGGAGTGTGATTTACTATGTAATTTGCATAGTTGATGGCTTCTACCCAATACTTTAGACTTAATCTCTTAGATTGGATCATACAATTAGCCATTTATGTTAATGTGTGGTTCTTTCTCTCAACAACACCATTTTGTTGTGGTGTATATGGAACAATGTGTTGCATTTGGATGCCCTGTGTAGTGGAGTAACTTGTAAAATTATTGTTCACATATTTGCCTCCATTATATGTTCTTAACCTTTGAATTTTATGTGCAGATTGCTTTTCTACAAAAGCCTTATAGGCCATAAACTTGTCAAAAATTCACTCTTAATTTTTAATAAGTAAACCCAAGTACATCAGGAAAAGTCATCAATGAAAGTTAAGAAATACTTGCACCTAGAAAAAGAATGAGAAGAAAGTGGACCACACAAGTCACTGTGAACAAGCTGCAAAGGGCCCGAGGCGTGTCAAGAGGCACGTTTGTCAAAACTGTCTCGATGATGTTTGTCGAGAACACAACTGGCACAAACGCCATCTCTACATGAAACAAGAGGAAGACCATTCACCATTTGTTCATTACATAGTTGTTGCAATGAGCAATAGTTTAGATCACCAAACCGCTCATGCCAAAGTTTGCTCAAGTCATCGCTATGAGAAAAAAAAATTAATGGTAAGGATGATGACCCAAAGTGGTCAAACTTGTACAACATGGTAATATCATCAACAATTTCAGTTGCAAGAACATGCTTAGAATCTTTTATATCCTTGATTACAACTTGGTGAGGTGGTAACTCTACGGTTTTACCTTCACCTGAATGAGTGATTTGATATACTAATAGAAGGTTACAAGAAAGACTTGGAACACATAACACATCATTGAAATGACCATTATCTACTTGAATTGATCAAGATCCTACAAAACTAAGAGATCTATCATCACCAACAAATATTTTCTTGGTGTTACATTCATTTAGAGCAAAAAACATGTATTTATCCTTAGCCATATGATAAGATTCTCTAGAATCAATAAGTCGCTCATCAGAAGAAGAAGTAGAAGTTGCATTGAAGGAGAAACAAGAAGCAAAAAGTGCATGTCCATGAGAAGAAGAAGAAGTAGTAGAATCAATATTGATGTTGTGCTTCTTCATCATTGCTTCTAAAACTATCATATTATTGAAACATTTGGACTCATCATGATCATCTTTATCACAAAAGTTGCAATGTCTACCTATCTCCTTATTTTTAGATTTTTCTCCTTTGTCACCATTAGGAGCTAAAGTTGTCTGAGTGGGTTTGGGACCCTTATGTTGCTTGTTGTTGTGGCGAGGATGTTGCTTCTTGGGATTCTTGGGTTTATCTTTTTGTTGGGCAACTAAGGCTTTATTGGAGGTACCTACAGTGAAGATCACTCCAAGTTGTACAAGCTTAGCTTGCTCTCTAATCAAAGCATCACATAATGACTCAAGAGTGAGTTTTTGATAAGCTTTCCCTAGAGCCTCTCTCATGGCATAAAAGGTAGATACAAACACATAATATGCACTTCTTAGCTTAGAAAGAATAATATAGATGCAACGCTCTTCCTTCAACTTTATCTCACATTCTTCACATAAAATTATGATTGTTTCAATGTAATATTCCTGATATAAAAGGTATGCAGAACAAAAATAAAATGCAAGAAATGGCAGATGAACAATAATATAACCAGAACAACACCACAATAATACCGAAATGATACCAAAATAACACCGGAAAGAGCACTTTGATTACTGATAGCAATGTTCACTTGCCTCTTCGAGGGGGCAACCTCCAGTCGAGCAGAGCTCTATTACAATAATATCCAAGACAAAAGTTCTCGTACCCTCGATTCCTATTTATACTAAATATGTTTATCAAAAGAACCATCTAGAGGAAGATCCTTCTAGAAGCGAAAGCTTCTATTAGGTCTTCTTAAATTCGACTTATTCTTCCTTATTGTTAGGCCTTATTAATATTGACCTTTATTACATCGAAATATATTTTTCTACCTACATGAGGGGTTAGGTCCCTAACATTTAAACTTAGATAGATAGTCTTCAATGTAAGAAAAATCATTTGGACTTAAAGTTAATATTTGATTTTCTAACGAATGTGCTCGAATAATATTGTGTTTACCAAACATAGATGGAACCTTAAATCATGAGAGATGGACATTCTGGTCAGTCCATGTGTTTTGTCACTCCTATTAGCCCATTTGACTTTCTTATCAACATTAATGGGTTCTTTTTCCTTTCCCAAGGTAATCTGATACAAGTCTTTACTTCTTAATAAATCCTTCATGTGAGATTTCCATTGGAAGTAGTTGGTGTTGGTAAGCAAAAGATTACTAGAAGAAGCCATATTAAATATGCAGATAATATGGATTTTAAAATTGAAATTGATGATATGGATGGAAATATCTCGAAAAATTAGGCGGTTTAAAAAAAAACAACAACACTGAAAACGAACTTCGGATGTGAAAGTTATGCCCTTTTAAAAAAAAGGCATAAACGATAACCAAATAACCACGTGGTGGTGATACCCCTCCAAATAACCTCACTTTTACAAATAAGTTGCTTTATGAAGTGACCCACTTTTATTAAAAGAAGTGGGAATCACTTTTACAATGAAATTACTTTATAAAAGAAAGCTACATGCAAAATAAATAACTCTAAAATAAAATATTAAAGCTACTTATAGTGATTCACTTTTATATTCGAAGTGAAATACACTTTACAATGGAGCATGAACTTTTTCAAAAAAAGTAACAAAAAAAGAGACTTGAACTTAAGACCTCTAACTTAATAAGACAACTTTTAACCAAGTGGGCTAGCAAAACATATTGCATTGTATAGCAGAAAGATTGGGGTTGTTGTTGTTGTTCGACAACAAGGGTTAGATCTTGGTTAGCTTACCGGGAAAATGCACATTTTCCTATTTGTTTCTGATTTTCTGAGATCGCACAGGGCATGGGGAAAAGAGCATACGCAGATCTAAAAGAGTAGCAATCCAGAAACAAGCAATATAAAACCCAAATAATACTCTGCAAAAATTTAAAAAGGGCGTATTTAGGCTTTATACCTCTAGATCTAGCTAAAATAACGGTATCTTGGGCAAATAGAAACCTTTTCGAGTGAAATGAAAAGAATTCCTAACTAAAATGAGCGCTCTGGACGCAATGGAATTGTCCTCTCAGCCCATAAATGTACGGAAATCGTATAAAATGGAGATGATTCAACTTGACTTCATGATCTTGATCTACAACAAGAGTGGGTCTTCAAACATTATCTGATACCATGTTCGACAACACGTGTATTCCAACAGAGGACGAACACCTTTAGTAACCACTCACACAACCAGATCAAATATCAACACACCGATGTTTTCACATGGTAAAACTCCTACATGGAAACATCCACAGCCCTAGCCAACACGACCACTTGAAGTAATTTATTAATGCAAAAGAAAAATATTACAGAGAGATTTTACAAGAGATTTTCTCACAATCGATCATCGACAAATGACCCTCCATGCTCTTTAAATAGATATTATGGACCAATCGGGCGTTAAGCGACAATTCAATGTAGTTGTTAAGATTGAGGAGAATATGAACCGTCAAATCACTCTATGTCGGGAACATATCGTGATCGCCAGATTTCCTAACTACTAATGCATACTAAAGAAACATGTGTTTACCTAATGACGCATTAGACCAAGTATATCTTAACTAACTTCTGAGTGTCTAAATATTCTAACACTATTTCCTCTTCCACCTCTGAACTCTACAAAAACCTAATTCTACAAATCATCTCCTCTCCATCCTCCATCCTCAACTACAATATATCCCACATCACCTATTTTAGTTTATGATGATCATTGTCTTTGAACGATACATTATTGCATATGCTCTTCTAACTTAGGTAGTCGATATGATCCACTAATCATTGAGAGAATGGATATGCTCCATTCAATAACAAAATATTATAGTTTGGTTCGCTCCATTCAATAGCTTATGGGCATATCTAATAGATAGACTCATGTTCCAATACAAAGTATTACAAATTTAATAATTAGATCCATTAAATCCCAGAAGCATAATACCCATATCCATATTTGTTTGATACCTTCAAATTGGTTACCTTTGAATTCGTTGTATATATCTAAGAAGAGCAATGGATCTGTAATACCATGTTTGGATAGATCTATAGTAGTCAAATCCACAATCCCTGCATCTTGATCCATTCAATACCTTCAAATCCATTACCTTAAGATTCCATACAATTGTTTACGAAGAGCATCAGATCCTTAATACCCATATCCATAGTAGTCATATTTGTAATTCAATTTTTTTAGATCCTTTTTCAGTAGAGAGGTCAGAATCCATAGAGGTACATGATCTTGGCACTTTGAAAACCTTGATCAGTAATACATGAATCTAGATCCGTTCAATACCTTCAGATTCACTATAAGTATTACATTGCCAATCTTGTTGTTCAAGAGCATCTAATCACTCGAAGGCTACTCCAACTTATCCAAGTGCAATCTATGCAATTCGCTTTATTTGTTACAGAACATTGCCTTCCTTCTTACTCTGATCTTGACCCTCTGTTGATAACCTTCTCCCACCAACTCCTAGTGACTATCATATACAAGAAGCAAAACTAAAAATTCTAGAAACATTCTTATTTAACCATCCATCCTTCTTGACTTCGAGCCTAGGGCCAGTATGATAAACTCATGTTGCTTGTTTTTTGCTACAACAAGGCACATAGGGAAAGCATCCATGAATCTTAGACGTGTCAGGGCATTACTATGCATGCCCGATATCCATACTTAGAAAGACTCGACATGAAATTTTAAGGTTTCAGATAAATACCCCCAAAAATATGCCACAACTCTCTCATTTTCTTAGTATGTGCCTTTATTTTTGCAACTTGTCTTTTTCTTCTTCTCCTTCGTTCTCATTCATTGTTTTACTGACCATTCATTTGAATCCATGCAAAAAATGGTGATTCATGTTCAATAGTAGTAGAAACAAGTTGTGACAATTGTAGTGAATGCTTCTTTATAAGTGGGAGATCCAGATCCCTGACATTTGAATGAGCCTAAAAGGACTAGGTCAAGGGTGGAGGTAGGAGGAGAGTCAAACCATCTTCTAATTTTGCTCCAAATTGAAAAAGAGGATTGTAAACCTCCTAGTCCATTTAAATGCAAGTCTACTTGGTTAGAAGATGAGGATTTCATAAACTTAGTCAAAATTGAATGGAAAAGTTATGATGCCTCTTCAAGGGATTTAGATAGTCTTCAATTTGTTGCTAACCTTTAAAAAGTCGAGAGTGCAATATTGACATGGGCATTCAATAAGTGTAGGAATGATGATCAAAACCTTAATCATGATTGAGAATCAAAGTGTTGAAGCATATGCATAGGATTGTTGAAGTTTAGATCGGTTAAGGTACAAACAACAACCTCACGAAGATATAAATATCCCCTTGTGTTTTTATAGAGGTGGTACTCCTCTGTATTTTCTTAAAAATAAATTTTGAATATCTTGGAACTGTAATATGAAAATGGGAGACTACTAAAATAGCAAACCCCGATCTTTATCACCCAATGAAAATGTAAAATATTGTTGATTGAAAATAATAGATATTCACAAAAGAATTCTAGTGAAGAGGATCGAGAATCTTCACTCATAAAAATATAATATATGTAGAAATATTGTACATAAGTAAATAAGAGTTACAAGAAAAATATTATGATTCTCAAATTCATCACAACATTCATAATTTTGATCACATTCAAAGGAAAGAAAGATATAGGCCCACACATGAGAGAACTTTAAAAGAGTTTTTTCATTCAAAACGACATAGAATATGACAGGAAAAACTTTAAATATCTTATGCTCAAAACTCAGAGTTCAAATATATCATTAAAGTTTATCCCCAAAATAGTTCTCTAGGATTTTTCAAAAAATAAATATAGTCTTAAATAGTCTTAAAAATAAAATGCGTTCATCCAGAATTGGACTAGGATTGGGMTCCCATGGACCATAAAATGAAAGCATGGAACATGGTTGAACCTAAAAGGAAGAAAAAAGAAGCRATAAAAAACCRGTTATGTTTTTCTTAGGAAAGATAAGCACAACTRGATGACTTYTGATCGAGAAGAGAAAAKAATTGAGAAGGATGTGATCAATTTACTCACTGTGATGSAATCTCTCACTCTGTCAATTTGCTTGTMGATGTTCCTTTTGTATTATCTTTGGTTCCAGTTACTTGACTGGTGCCAACCGCCTCTGTTTGATATTCTTCAGTCATCTTGATTAAAGCTTGTTTTAACCAATTTTCGATGTATTCTCTCATGGGTGTGAYGATTATTTCATGCCTGATTTTTATATCAAATAATGTGYTTTMTAAATCTMTTAAGTCAATTTAAAGTTGGTGAAGCATGTCCTCAATATCTTCATTTTTATTAACATAACTTACAAGCCAATTTCGACTTCTTGTTCCGTGTACTCGGTCATACTATTAAGCTTTTTCGTTGATACACCTCTCAATATTTTCAAATGTTGTTCAAATTGCTCCCTCATCACAAGCATGGAATTTAAAATTAATTTTGGACATTTCACTTCCCTGGTGGTTACTACCAAGCCTAACTCGTTCAACTTAAAATATAATTCCCTCTTTTTGACACTTAAAGTGTCACAATCAACCAATATTTATTTTAAAACTTTTATTCTCTCAAATCTTGAATATCTTGGAACTGTAATATGAAAATGGGAGACTACTAAAATAGCAAACCCCGATCTTTATCACCCAATGAAAATGTAAAATATTGTTGATTGAAAATAATAGATATTCACAAAAGAATTCTAGTGAAGAGGATCGAGAATCTTCACTCATAAAAATATAATATATGTAGAAATATTGTACATAAGTAAATAAGAGTTACAAGAAAAATATTATGATTCTCAAATTCATCACAACATTCATAATTTTGATCACATTCAAAGGAAAGAAAGATATAGGCCCACACATGAGAGAACTTTAAAAGAGTTTTTTCATTCAAAACGACATAGAATATGACAGGAAAAACTTTAAATATCTTATGCTCAAAACTCAGAGTTCAAATATATCATTAAAGTTTATCCCCAAAATAGTTCTCTAGGATTTTTCAAAAAATAAATATAGTCTTAAATAGTCTTAAAAATAAAATGCGTTCATCCAGAATTGGACTAGGATTGGGCTCCCATGGACCATAAAATGAAAGCATGGAACATGGTTGAACCTAAAAGGAAGAAAAAAGAAGCGATAAAAAACCAGTTATGTTTTTCTTAGGAAAGATAAGCACAACTAGATGACTTCTGATCGAGAAGAGAAAATAATTGAGAAGGATGTGATCAATTTACTCACTGTGATGGAATCTCTCACTCTGTCAATTTGCTTGTAGATGTTCCTTTTGTATTATCTTTGGTTCCAGTTACTTGACTGGTGCCAACCGCCTCTGTTTGATATTCTTCAGTCATCTTGATTAAAGCTTGTTTTAACCAATTTTCGATGTATTCTCTCATGGGTGTGACGATTATTTCATGCCTGATTTTTATATCAAATAATGTGTTTTATAAATCTATTAAGTCAATTTAAAGTTGGTGAAGCATGTCCTCAATATCTTCATTTTTATTAACATAACTTACAAGCCAATTTCAACTTCTTGTTCCGTGTACTCGGTCATAAAGCTTTTTCGTTGATACACCTCTCAATATTTTCAAATGTTGTTCAAATTGCTCCCTCATCACAAGCATAGAATTTAAAATTAATTTTGGACCTTTCACTTCCTTGGTGGTTCCTACCAAGTCTAACTCGTTCAACTTAAAATATAATTCCCCCTTTTTGACACTTAAAGTGTCACAATCAACCAATATTTATTTTAAAACTTTTATTCTCTCAAGCCAACAAGTTTTCAATTGTTTTACGCGAGTAGGGGATCCAGATGGAAAATCTTCTTCTTTCCTTTTCAGTTCGTTCATACAAAAAAAATTCAAAATAAATGCATTGACATCATCCTTATAAAAACTCTCGTCATTATCGAGGTCTCCCTGAAGATATTGCCTCAAATTTGCAATTATGGAACCAAAAGAAACAAAGTTGCTCCTCAAATCCCATGCCTCTAAAATGAGAGACATTCTCTTTTTTATGTTCTCCCCAACATATCGCCTAACTACAACAAGAAAACTTGATGTTCCCTTTAATTTCGAGCTTGACTCAGGTGTTCTATTAGAGATTTTCCAAGGTTGAACATTAGTGATCAGACTTGCAAATATAGGGGGTGGCATTAAAGCATACTCCAGTTCTTTAACCCTTTCTTCGAGCATAGCATTTTTAGCTTCCATCTCATCCACTGACACTTATTGGGCATCACCTATAGCTCTATGATTCTTGATGGTAATCCACTTCCAAAGATAGTCTTGAAGCACCAGTTCCAAACATAAGTTTCTTAGAAGAAGAAACAAATGAGTCATACACTTCATAAAAATGGTACATTGCCTTCTACTTCCACAAAGCAGGTTACCATGTATGAACTGGGTCTATCTTAAAGTTAACCTATTTTGCTAAACTCAATCCTTTGAATACATGACAATATGCGATGGCAAAGATAAATATGAAGACATGTAGAACTTTTTGTTTTTCCTAAAATTTGATAACTGGAAAGATATTTCAGAAGAAATGATTTTTGACCGGTCAGGAATCACCTTTTCATGGATAGAAAAATATAAAATATAAAGATTTAAACGAGGAACTGTAGTAGTTGATTATTGTCCAAGAACCCTAGCGTAAATCCATGCCATTTCTTGAGATGGTTTTCTTAATTGATTGACCTGAATAGTTGATAAATCTTTTGGCATTGTTGTCGAGCCTTCCAAATATTGTTGCAATAAGTCCTAACCATCATTTATAGCCTCAAGAACTCTTTGGCTTCATCAACTTTCAAAGTCATCGTTGGCTCTGGTAAATTTAACATTTTATTGAAAGTTGAAGGTGTTAGAGAAATTAGGGATTGTCCTTGCAAGGGAATGATTCTCTAATTTTTCTTGTATTTTTCTATACACCATGAAACCATCTCTGTAGGATCAAAAACTTCCGGAATACACCCTGCTTTGGAAATTCATGATGTCCATATATCATTAGCATTTCTTTCTTGAGGCGATAATATAGAATATTATTTGTAATTTCTGGACAAATGAAATTTTGGACCTTCTCGTGCAAATGTATTCAGAGTATCCCCACAAAATCTCTCTTTCCTTCTAGCCATTTTGCTTAAAGAGTTGGTGGATTATGTACAGTCTTTTTGGAACGTTAATACCAAAGTAAATATTTTACATAATAAACCTTGAAGCTCTTTTTTCGAAAGGTTGATTCGGGAGAATTTAATTTGAATTTGTTGAGAATGGTCTCGGAAAAAGTCACCATTAATAACAACTTTTTGATACTTAACCACTTGTTACTTCCATAAGATTTTCATTTAATATTACTCGGGAAACGTGACAAGAATAAATGAGAACTCATCGCGGAGCAGCAGAGAAATAGATGTATGCAAAGAGATAGTGGAGTAGGTACGATCCCGCGATAATATATCAAAAAATGACTAAATGTTGCAAAGCGAACAAATAGAGGGGAATGCATTTTTATTTTTTTTAATATTTTGATACAATCTCCGCTTCCACGATAACGATTAAATTGACTAGGTATTTGAAGTGTCGAGAGAGAGGTGAAGTCTCTAAAATAGCAAAGTATCGTGAAGCGGACGGGCAAAATTATTGTCATGAGATGAATGAGTAAACTCAACCCGTGGTGAAAATTAGAAAAACATTCTAACTATGGTACAAAATGTGGAAGGAGGAATGAGACAATGCATTTTGATGACAACGAAAGAAGGTAGGTTACAAACCCATAAAACACTTCAAAATACTCTAAGTATTGGTGTATTATGGTTATGGAGGAACATAATGGTGCACTCTGGGGGGGCCGGAAGTTATAACAAGACTCATGAACCCGTGATAAAGTAGAAAAAATCCTAAGTGTAGGAACTAGAAATATAAGAGAGAGATTTATACTAAGAGTATTTTAGGATCAACAACTGGCTCCAACTGTGGGATAGTAATCCCTTGTGGCTTACTAAGAATCCAGAATCTTGCCCATTAGGCATGGAGTCAATATGAGAAAAGAGATTGAAAAATAAAGACTTGAAAAAATATGTACACGGAAAAAATAAAAACTATGTACATGTGTGAGCAAGATTGACCAAGAGATTTTTTTTTTAAAATGTTGTCCATTGACTGGCCACATGTAAACTACCCCCTTCATATCTATCAACAAATAATAATTGTATCCCAAGACTTTTTCAGTAATATAGGGGCCGGTCCATAATGCTTCAAATTTTGAGTGCAAATAAGGTTTCTCCTTGGCTTTGTTCCACAATAAAACAAGTTGTCCCTTTTGAAAGTCTTCGATTGAAGCACTTTGATCAAAATATATCTTTATAGATTGTTGTCTTTGATTTATTTTCCTCAACGCCTCATTTTTTTGTTCCTCCATATGCATTAATTGATTATATCTTCTTTGTAGAGCAGAGTTTATTCTATGTATTCATAATTTACAACATATGACAAGGCATTTAGTTCAAGATGAATTGGCCTCTTTGCTTCTTTCCCATATACCACTGTGTATGCTGACAATCCAATATTGTCTTTGAGTGTAAGTCTATTTGCCCATAACACATCTATTAATTTTGTCTGCCAATTTCTTTGGTTCACATCAATTGTTGCCTTAAGGATTTGGATCAATGTTTTGTTTGTAGATTCAACTAAACCATTTCCCTAGGGATAATAGTTTGAATATTGTCCCATTATAATACCAAATTCCCCACAAAATTTGGTAAACTTTGATCCGATAAATATTGATCCATTATCTGTAATAAAATTCTTTGGAACTCCAAATCTTGATAAAATATTCTCTTTGAGGAAATTAATGAGCTCTTCATAATCATCCTTCTCGATAACTACGGGTTCTTGCCACTTTGTAAAATAGTGAGTTGCGATAAAGATATAAGAATGACCTTTACTT
The DNA here is from genome assembly GCA_032191745.1 of Picea mariana. Taxonomy (NCBI): domain Eukaryota; kingdom Viridiplantae; phylum Streptophyta; class Pinopsida; order Pinales; family Pinaceae; genus Picea; species Picea mariana. Next base: position 12,869 of record JASDQU010202919.1, on the reverse strand, counting down.
GATTTAGGATTGATTGTGTAATGTCCCTAATCTGAACCCCATTTGTAACGGTACATATAGGTGGTGAGTCGTTGGCACCAAGTGTAAATGTAAATGTACATATAGGTTGGTGAGTCGTTGGCACCAAATGGTGGTTTTGCGTGTACCTGAGTAGTGCGTGAGGCTTGTGTAACAACCCAATTTGATTAATTAATGATCATAATTTATTAAGGTAAATTAAATTAATTGTTGAAATAATTAGATTTTAATCACTGTATTGTTTGTTATTTTGAATTAAGTAATGTAACAAAAGGGAGGGGATTATTTTATTGTATTAAAGGTAGGTGAAGGAATTAATGAAAAGATAAGGCA
>JASDQU010202917.1:0-18979 GCA_032191745.1 Picea mariana | reverse complement strand
TGTATGGATGATTTCTCTTTGATCCTTGTGCTTCTGCTATAATTTTTTGTCATAATTTCAATGTAAAATTATTTGGTGATAATAGCCCTATTTTGTCGTTTGAGGTCACTTGGAAGTAATTTTCAGATTTGAAATTGAATGCATTGATTGCCTTGAGAAATTGACATTGAATCAGAGCATAGGCTCTAGAGAGAGAGGGAGTCGTCTCTTAAGACATAGTTGCTACAGATTTTTTTTTGTTCTGGGCAGGTCACAATGGTGAGCACTCTTATATAGCTGAGGACAGGTTGGATGGGGCCACTAATTTATGGGCCTGGAACGCTAGGCTCCTTTTGCTCTTGGAAGAGAATGATCTCAAAGATTATGTTGAGATGGTGATTTCAAATCCCAATGATCCACAGGAATTGGCAACCCATAGGAAAAGGGAAGTAAAGGCCAAGCGAGTGTTGTTGGATTCTGTGAAGGATCACTTGATTCCTCATATTTCCGAGAAGAAGACAGCAAAGGATTTGTATGATGCTTTGGTGGGCTTGTACCAAAGCGGGAATGCAAGTCGGAAGTTGATTTTGAGGCACCAACTCCAATTTGTTGAGATGTCCAAATCAGATACAGTTGCTAGCTACCTCATGAGGATCACTCAGATTCATGATCAGCTTGTAGCCATTGGTGATGCAGTTGATGACACAAAGTTGGTGAATGTGGCATTGAATGGTTTTCCCGGGTCTTGGGAACCATTTGTGCACGGGATTTGTGCACGAGAAAAGTTGCCACCATTTGACAGACTATAGATCGATTGCATCCAGGAGGAGGCTCAGATAGAGTCCACGAATGGCAAGCAGAAAGGTAGTGATGATGAGAATCAAACCCTAGTTGCTCACACTAGAAAGGGCAGAGGAAATGGTTCTCCAGGGAGAGAGGCATCTCCTGAGCAGTGGACAAAGGACCTTAGCAAGGCCAAGTGTATTGCCTGTCATAAGTTAGGCCACTATGCTTCATAGTGTCCATAGCGGAAGAAAGGGAGAGGGAAGCAGCAAGCATCATCAGCAGAGGTGGATGAGGCTGCAAACATGTTTCAAAGGGAGTTCTTATTGGTCTCTGCCCTTTTTGGTACAGTTTCTGGTAGTGGGACTTGGTTGGTGGATAGTGGAGCCACATGTCATATGATAAGAGCAGGAGATTTGTTCGAGAGCTTCACAGAGTCTGACTCAGATTTGTATGTGGAACTTGGTATGGGTACCAAGCATGCAGTGTAGGGGTACGGGTACCAAGCATGCATTGCAGGGATATGGAACAGTGTCATTCTGAATGGAGTCAGGAGATGTGTTGAGAGTGACGAATGTGCTATGGGTGCCAAAACTCAAGAGGAGTGTGCTCTCAGTCTCAGCAATTGAGAAGAAGGGATTTGATGTAGTGTTCTGAGATGGACAGGAATTGATCAAGCCCAGAGGATCTAGCTCAGACACAGCAATGGTTCTTGGAGTTAGAGAGAGCAACTTGTACATGCTAAAGGGACAACCTATTCAAGGAGCAGGTAGCTTCGAAGGTTGTGCAGACTTAGAGGGATTCAGACTTCAGGGGGAGTCAGTAGGCTCAGAGGGAGAGTCATTCGTTCAAAGGGAGTTAACCTTCAGGTTCAGGTGGTTCAGGTGGGAGAGAGAAGTCTTCCAAGACTGTCAAGAAGGTGTCATGGGTTGAGATGGCCAAGATGCTCGAATGCGAGAGGCTTCTAGGAGCAGGGTGTCTTCCAAGAAAGGTTCATGTCATTCAACAGGAATTGCTTCTGTGTCAAAGGGAGCAATTGTGGTAGTGAATCTAGTGTGGGAGGCAGAGCCACTTCCAGTATGGGAGACAGAGCTACTTCCACGTAATGGTGGATGGAATACCTCCCTCGCTAAGAGGGAATGCTGATGTTTTGTAGCATCGGGAGGTATTCCCACATTGGCCTTGGTGTCGGGCATGTGGGAATCTTTCTTGGCACTCTCATTGCATTGAGAAAACCCTTTTGTATGGAGCTGGGATTTGGAATTATGTTGTTCAGGCTTCACACCCGCATGTTGGAGCTTCACACCCACATGGAGGAATAAACAATTCTAATTTACTGTTAAGTTTAGAAGAGGTTCCTAAACTCACTCATTAGACCCCTATAAAAAGAGAGGCAATGTGAGGAGACACTTAACACATCTCATTGTGACATTATGGAGTTGGCATAAGTGAGTGAGCACTTGTGCCAAGGAGATTGGGGTGGCAATATCAGCAAAGGAAATTCTTCACTTTGGCAAATCTGGCCTAGGGTTTCTGGTTTTCTGTTTTCTGATTTTCTAAGGAGAGAGGAAGTTGCACGTGTGAGGAAGCAGAGAAACAGGTCGCATGTATGATCTGTACAGTCTGTACAACATGTGTGGACCGTATAGGAGAGGGAAACAACGACATGTGCGAACTGCAGTAGCAAATTCAGCCACGTGCGGGTCATACAATTCGTACAATCGTATAGGTGACGTCACCAGGTCTGTACAGTCGTACAGGGGACCTCACCAGGTCCGTACAGTCATACAAGTGACGATAGCATGGTACAGCAATAGGTTTACCTTGGAAGGTTTTTACGGAAATTTTGCTAAATTTGTAATTTGTTGAGAGGACTGGTTTTTGTCCTCACAATTTCTCAATCAGAAAAATTTTACAGAACAGAATTTTTGTGTTTCTTGTGTATGGATGATTTCTCTCTGATCCTTGTGCTTCTACTGTAATTTTCTGTCATAATTTGTGTAAAATTATTCAATGATAACAACCCTAGTTTACTGTTTGAGGTCACCTGGAAGTAATTTTCAGATCTGAAATTGAATGCATTGATTGCCTTGAAAATTTGACAGTTTCTTGGTAGAATTATTTCTTAGAGATCTCAAAGCTACTAATTACATTCATTGACTGTTCTTGAGGGTTATCCTTTGGAAGCATGCTTCTTCAAACTTCTTAGATTAGGATCTATTTCCCATATTAATTACCTACATCATAAAAAACATAAACAAAGTAGAAAGACATTTTACCTAATTCATAAAGCTCATCGAAAGGTTGTCGAACCATAATCTGAAGGATTATTCCATACCAAATAGGGAAGAGTCTAATTGGGCCTCCTCCTTGGGTTTAATCCCTACTGTTGAGTTAAGGGAATCCAACCCCCTCAACATAATATTGAGCAAGAAATTGATTACAAAAGGGTGACTTATACACAAATTTAATGTATTGTTACTCACTGGAAGGAAATTTGCAAATGGCCATGGCTCAACAACAATCTTCTCTCATCGTGGGATAGACTCAATGTCTTCTTCTCCTTCAATCATCAAGCATACTGCTACTATACGATATCATCTCTACAATTGCCCTTCTTCATTTCCTCCTCATATCTCCTCTATGTTCCATTCAATGCTCTTCTTCGTCCCATCCTTCATTTTTAATGGGTCGCCTTAGAAGGCCAACCATCATAACGATTTATTTCAATTTCCATGGGTTTTGAACATTTTCTCAACTATGCCAAAAAAAAACTATCAAATGCTTATTACAAATTTTACAAAGAGAAGTAGGCGAGGATCCAATTCAGATCACTACCTCTCAGAATCCATAAACCTAGCAAGTCATGTTGTTCCATTCCTCCTTGGGGTCCTTCCATCTACTCATCTTACACCTTAGCCTATGTGAGTTTGTCATGAATTGAGCCAATGTGTGCTTTTCTTTCCAAGGCATGTTAAGCTTAAGGTATTCATGTACTTTGATCTCCACTTTAAGGTTAAATTGCTCTATATAGGAATGTTGTTTTCTTTGTGCCCTCTTTTTCTACTTCCCCCTTCTATAAAATCCCAAATTTGTCAATCACTATAGCCTCTTAGGCAGTTCTCTTCCTTAATGTCCCAACAATCCAACCATCTTTTGCACTAGAGCTCCCAACTATTCTTCCTGCTCTATAGTGTTTCCTTGCTAATTCGGTGTAGGAGTTAGTTGTTGTCCAATTTGGCCACGACCCACACTATGTATATAATATCATCCTTCTCAATGCCTCCATCTCTAAGGGATATAGCCCTATATCTACCTGCAAGAGTTCATACTGTGTGGAGTTTTTCAAGAGTAGAAATGAGGTTGCCATGTGATTTTGAACACTTTCTATTTGGCTCCATTTTGTTTTCGAAATGCTCAAGCCCCGAACCCCGGATTCGTAGAGTATTACAAAGGTAAAGAGGGATTAGATAGGGGCACTAATCATTCCCCAATCCCAAATCTCAAGTTTCCTACACTTGTTTTAAAACAGCAAGGTTTCTTTCCAACACCCTTGTATTCTTTTACTTGCACATCCATCCTATTTGAGCCTATCTTTAAATTCCAGCCATAGGTGTTTGTAGCTTTGGATGATCACTAGGGGCCGTTGTTGATTCTTATTGTTGGCGGGGTTGTCCTTCTCTTGCAAAAGAATCAAATCAACTCGGTTTGCCTATATTCATGTCCATCCCCAGCTTTATGCAAAAGGTCTCAAGAGTTGCTAGTTATTCATGAATGCTACACATTGTTCTTGTTGCTTGAGCGACATCGTCTATGTAGATGAAGATTCAAATTATCTACCACGCTATCTTTACCCCCCCACCTATTTGGTCCTTTATCAATTGGTATAATTGGTTGATGTATAGCTAAAACAATGTCGATGAGAGAGGACAGCCTTGTTTCTCCTAGATGTTGCTACCAAAGCTATATGATAAATCCTATTGATTTTCTATCATAGTGTTGACCTACTTGTACAACTTGTGACTACAACCCTCCACTAGTCCAAGACCCCCAACTCTACAAGCCTTACCCAAATTTTTCTCCCTTGGCACGTTTTCAAAGGCTTTTACCCACCACGAATTTCTTGGGCCTAAAGCCAAGTTGCCCTCAAGCCCTTTTCCCTTCATCTTCTGCTCACTTGTTAAGTTTCCTTCCATCACACTTCCAATTAGCTTTGCCAACATTGTGCTAGCCATTATTGTTTTGTAGTTCTCTAGGTTGTTCTTCTCACCTCCCTTGAAGATCCATATAATGAGACTTGTTGACCAACGTGGTGGAAGACCTTTCAATATCATTTGGTTGTTTGAGAATGTAGATTTTCACATTTCATAATAATTGAGTTGAATTTCTAGATTTTAACTATGTCAAAGTTTTGAATGGACACTTCATTCATCATCAAGGGATCTAATTGACGCTTTTGAAAGATAGAGGAGAGCGAGACACTGAATGAATTAAATAGGTTTGTAAGGAGGTAGCAGTTAGAAACGAGATAAATAAGAATAATAATAATTTGGTTCAATATCATTGTTATGTGGTGGTTGATATACTCATGCCCCCACTTAAGGTTTTCCCCTTGGAATCCTTCAATGTCCTTTGCTTTTCCTGTATTGATTCCTTTTGATGCCTTCTTTCACTTCTTCTTTCATGAAAACTTCGTTTATGGAGTAATTCTAGGAGGCACCCCTCTTGCTACAATGTTTTCATAAAGCTGCTTAGCATGTTCCAGCCATTGCAACGTCGAAGTGACATTGTCTTGCATTGAATTTTTATTTTGCAGTTGTTTCCAGAACAACTTGGGGTTGTTCTTCACCATGCCTAGCAATGTCTCTTGTCTCTCCTTCACATATCTACCTTACTAAGTTTTTACAATATATTTATAGGCCTTAATTTATGTCGATAGGGTCCACTTTGAAAGTTCTCTTCACTATTTTCATTTCTACTTTTCTCTAGGCTAATATAGATCATTGTCACAAGTCTTTCACATTTTTGCTCCATTGTTATAGCAGTGTTCATAAGATCACACTGGGAGGTGATTCATGCTAATGTTGTTTGGAACTTCTCCTTGCTCTTGCTATTGATTTGCACTATAGACAGCCATATTGTTTTTGTTTTTTATCAGTTTGTTTTACCTCTATGTTGTGATCCTCCTCTCCACTGATTTGCTAAAAAAGTGGCTCAATGGTCTAAGGACATGACCACGTGGCATTTGCCAATAGAAAATTGTTGAATACTTTCAATTCCTTCAATCAAGCAAAGGATATAGTCCACCACACTCCTACCATTGGGGGTAAAGCATGTGTGTCGTCCTAAATTGACCCATCTTTTCAACCCATTACACATTATTATGTTGTGGATGTTACATACAATCAATGACTCTTCACTGAAATGTGTAACCTCCTTGTCCTCATCAGTCGGCTCCCTTTTCCATCCTCCAATGTCCTCTATCAACCATAGGGGCTTCTCACCCTCCCCACAATGTGCCAACTGTAAATTTCTTATTTAGTCGTTGAAATATTCAACTATCATGATGGCCCTTTTGTTCTTAAACCCTATATGTTTTATGAGTGGTGTCGATAAGTCTCCTAACAATTTAGACCCTCCCTACTATAAATCGTTGACCAATGGGAAGAAAATAACAAGCTACAATGAATATGTTGTGGACTCCTTTTTTGAGCTCCAACCAAATGCACTTGTGGTGAATATCATTTTTCCAGCGACAAGTGGTCACTCGAGATATTTTTTACAAAGCAAGTAATTCCTCAATGTCATTTATTGTTTCAAGTTGCCTTGTTCCAAATTGACATTCCATGTACCCGATTAGATCCCAGTTCATGCATTTCTACTAGCACTATTAAGTCTTATCCTTCTGCTATGGGGTTAAATCCATGACCTCTTCTCCATGGGTAACCTTTGTAGTTCCAAATTATTGTCTTCATATTTTCTTGCATCACGAAGGCCACCTAGCTCAATTTTTAGCGACATTTTGGAATTCATCCACCTTTGCTCGACCATTCCATAAAATTTCCCATTTACCTAACTACCTTGCTTCCTTTACCTTCTCCCATTCCTTTCATTTTTCCTCTAGTTGGATAGGCGTTAGGCCCTCATCTAAGAACCATTTATATTAGGGTCCTACTTTAACCTCCCTGCTTTAGGCTACCTAGGAGTTAGTCAATTGATGTATGCAGCAATCCTCTTTGAATGGCACATTAGATAGTAGTGGACAGTTATTTAATGTAAAAGGGTCCACTTTATAAGGTCCACTAGGTAGTTGGTACCCATCAGTGATGGGAATACAAGTAGTTAGGCTTTTGCTATTGAGAATCTATTGAAACAGATAAGAACCTATGGAATGTTTTGTCATGTATTGTTGTATGTGGACCTTTGCTCAGTGAAATGTCGCCCCACCTTAAAAGGCAAGTGAGCATTGCTTTCTTTCTTTTGATTATCATAATACAAGGGTATCTTTTGCATATTTCATCTTATTTGTCTCTTGTATGTGGTTTTCTACAATTATATTCTCTATATACCTGGTTGAGTTTCAATTTCAATTGCAATTTCAAGCATTTAAGTTGCTTCCTTCCCCTCAAGATCTAATTTATGTCTTGCCATTCCCCCAAACATGAAAACACTTTGTTTGTCCCTTCTTGTTGTGGATCATCCTTTAAGGTTAGTCTTTTGATATTATCTATTCCACATTCTCTCAACCTATTTTTTAGAGCCTCTTTTGTCCACAATCTCCAGATATTATGCACTTGAAGAGTTTCATTAACCTAGCCTTCAATATGAGTCTCCTCTGTTGTTGGAGTTTCCTTCAACATGCTTTCTACTTTGACTCTTTGTTACTTCAATGGAACAATAGTTTTGTTACAGAGTTAGCCGATGCTTATTCCTCAGATACCGTCATTGTTTCTTCTCCGAGAAAAGAAGTTCATGACCCGTGGGCCTTCTGCCTTCACGCGGCATTGCTCCGTCAGGCTTTCGCCCATTGCGGAAAATTCCCCACTGCTGCCTCCCGTAGGAGTCCCGGCCTTTCTCGGAAGGTTTACTTCCAAACTGGCTTATTTTAGCTCATAAAAGACGCGGAGTAAGGTTTGTCAAAGCAATATTTTAACACTTCGTGGGTCTCGGCGAATCGTAACATTGTGCCTCTATGGAATAATCTCGTAAATTATATAGAAAAGGCATTGATCGAAAACCTGGGAAATTAGTTTCTGGGGCTAAAATAGTAGCGAGRTTCGCTCTTCCCGATCACTCACTGGCAAGATCTGAAGTCCTGACTGAACTGACTGAAGATTCAGAGTCTATTTTATTCAAGTCGGTTACGCCTTTAAGGAGTTGTGTCTGGAACTTATGCTATCTCTAGTTACCGACATGATACGAGCTCGCGGGGCAAAATAAAGTGCCTTACAAAGATATCCGGAGAAAATAGTCCCTTACCTTCCACCCACGCTGTTAGTGTAATTTCTTCCCGTAAAATCCACCCTGTCTGTTGGGGTAGAGATGCCTACTTGCTGGTTTGTTTGTTGTTCAATAGTTTTGTCTCTCCCATCTTCATGGCGAATATAGTCAAGTGGTCATGACTCAAACTTTGATTTAAAAGGATGTGGCTCAAACTTTTGAATGACCTGTGGTATTTGTGTGTTTTTCTAACTTTTCTAGTTGAAGACAAAGTCTTCTACAAATGAACTTGCAGTTTTTTGGTCCTCCATCTAGGTTATATGCCCAACCCATACATATATTTCAGCTCCACAGTCAAGTAAATAACATCTCTTTGGTTCTAACACCCACCTAGGCAAGGGTCCCTCGACATTATTTGGTTGTCCATATGACACACTAAACATCTTTCCAAGGGTAGTCTCTATGTGGGTATTAGTATCATTTCCACTCATTTTATTGATGGGAGAAAAACCTCTAAAGAGGCCCCAAAACTCCAGAGAGTCATCATCTACTATAGAGTTCTCGTCAACAATCACTAGAGTTCTCGTCAACAATCACTACAATTTCACACTTCTCATCATGCTATTTATCTATGAAGCACTAAATAATTCCCAAAGCCTTTGCACTTTCCTATATATTAGTATTAGACTTGTTGCACTAATAGACCTTCGATTCAATGTCCAAAAGAAAAACATCACCTTGATTTAGTGAAGACAATAAAAAATATTCTGCTTGATTCATATAACTTCTTTGCATATGTCAAACTTACCCACTTCTTGAGATTCAAGATCAAGCCCAACCATTTCAAGTTGATCTACTCCATTTTGTCCAATGAATGTGTGGTCAACACCAATTGGGTTGCCAGATATAGACTCCATATCAATTTAAGCAAAGTCGATGCATGTGAGGCTCAACATGGGTAGGGGAATGAGAGGAATGTACAACAACCCAGAACCTAGTTTCAAAAGCCTTTTTGGCTTATAGGTATTCTTTTGTAGAGGCACTAAATTTCTTTGAGATTGACAGAGGTTAGCAAGGGGTCTCATGTTTTCTAATGTTAATGATCAATTACTTGGGTTTCTACCTTTTTAATTTCAATTTTTTTTTAAAGATGGGCTTCATTATAGGGTTTTTAACACAATACAAATATAAATTTTAAAAATAATTTTTTTGTTGTCTTTATGTGTACAAAGAACTTTTCTTAAATGTGTACAAAGTTTCAACACACAATACACAAATCTGAAATATAAAACACACACACACAAAAGTTGTCAACCTTCTCGTGCAAGGAAGTCCAAAATCTGCACCCAGATGGAGTGTTGAACTTCGGCGCCACAACACCCCCCACGTGTTGGATGGCCGTCAACATGCACAATTGTACTCCGCACAAAGTGATGAAGGGAGGGGAAGGTGCAATTCCATCTGGTTGATGATGAATTAGCTTGTCCCGATGGCATACCAGGCTTTGTGAACCGGTTATGACAATGACAATTCGCATCGTGGTAGAATCCAGAGAGGTGGTATTTCAGAGGAAACTGGAGGATAACCAACACGGAATGCTGGTTGTGGGTGGATGGAAACCTGATTTGTATGGAGAAGGCAAGGACAGCACTCAGGGTCTCAACCTCCTTCCTTCAAATGGTGATGACAAGCATCTTGCCCCAGGTACTGTTTCCCTGTCTAATTCTGCTTCATTATGTTTCTTTGGGCACCCTGTTTACAAGAATCTATGGGAAGGGATCCTGGTAATCCAATAAACAAAGAGCTAAGGGATATCAGTACTCTACTCATCTCTGGGTGGAGGGTTTTACCTTTCTGAAGCAGCTTACCTGTGTCCCCGGTGTCGCCTGGTGCCCTGACGACTTTCCCGTCGGCCATTTCTGTTTCTCGCTTTTCACCATGCTTTTTTACCCTTGTAATCTTTGTCTAGCGAAGATGAGAAGAGGAAATAGGTTCTTGGACAAAGAGAAAGGGAAAAACTTGGCTGACAGAAGGCCTAGAACCTGCTCTCAGAAATCCCCGGTCCAGATGCCCCACCACTTCACTAGGGCAGAGAAAGAAGCCCAAGCAACAGCCAATTTTTACCACAGTAGGTTCCCTGATTCGATTAAGGAAGAAGTAGACCAGATGGAAGTCGCAATCAGAGAGAAAGGGAAAAATATTTCCAATGAGCAAATTCAAGAGGAATTTGAAGGGTGGTTTCAAGGCCCAAGGTTCTCTAGAACAAGGGATACTAAGATCTTTAGGATTACTGAAATGTACTGGATGACCAAGGCGCTTATTGCTCAGGTTGTTGAGAAAAGGAACCTGCAACAACAGGCTATATACTTCACAAAATTGACTTGCTGGATGGCAAATTTGAAGCAGTTTTGAAAGCAGTGTACGGTGTTGACATTGTGGTTTCCCAGCCCCAGCATGGAAACAAGAATTCAATTGAGATGAAGGAAGGGTCTCCTGGTTCAGTGGGTACACAGTCCAATCCTATCTGCATAGAGGCAGACCCCCTTGCCTCCTACTGCAACTCAGAAGGGACCTGTGCAGACTTGTGAACCTGACGGCCAACCAATTGGAGAAAGTTTCATTTATCCTCCTGTTTAATATGGGACTGTCTTCACTTTATCTAGTTTCTATGTCATATTATAGGCTGTTAGTAAACACTGTTACATATTTTTTTGCTCAGGACTGTAGGCTGATAAGTAAGAATGTAAATGACTGGATGGATCTTTTTAGCAGGTGGTGGTCCTGGTTTCCCATGTGGCAGGCCACCACTACGGATGGTTGTAATTTTTTGCCTATAATATAAATATAAGACTGGTGTTTAGCTTAAAAAAAAATCCAAAATCTGAATAATTTAGAGTCTACTGCAATCCAAAATCCTCAAGCTAGAATCCTTGAAAGTTCAAGGCTCCAACTATGCAAAAATATCTACTCCAACCTTCAAGTTCAAATTGAAGGGTTTCTCCTTGTTCTCACACTTAAAGCTCTATTTTGCAGAAAAACACGACACAAAAAGGTGCTTTTAGTGTTATAGAAGTTATTTTTATAGTTTGAGGCTTGAGCCTTTGAGGAAAACAAGTTGGGTTTAGGGTTTTTTTAAGTCAATCTTTTTTGTTGTTCTTATTTCTTTTCTGGAATTTTGTTCTTGGTTGTTTCTTGCAGACCGGGAACTTGTGAGAAATGGCCAGCAGAAATATTGGTCATTTCTCGAGAAATATGTTTCCCATCAAGAAATGGGAAATGAATGCTAGAAACAGCATTTCTGGTGCTATTTCAATTTCAAACAAGTTTTTGCCAAAAATGACATGTTAACACCAGATTTGCCTTCATAATTTCCAGTATATGTTCAAGGCTACATTATGGGAGGGATTGGCTGGTTGGTCCATCATACAGCATCGACGATTCATGAGTACCTTAGCCATATGGATACCTTGTTGCAGAGCTTCCAGCCTTACCTTATTCCAAATAACAAGTTAAGATAATTTTATTAATGTTTGATAAATAACCACAAATAGGTCAATGGGACTGCTAAGTACATTAGTGAGAATACAAAGTGGGAGCACTAAAGCAGCTCCTGGAAAATCATGATATAAGCAAATCTAGCCTATGCTAAGAAAGATCCAAAGTCTAAGGCCTCACAACATGGAGAAGTGAAACAAAGAGATGATGCAGATACATGCAAATGCAATGGAGAACCGAAGGCCAAGAGCCATCAATCCTCCGGGGGCGATGTCTCACCCAAGGAGCAATCAACATCCCCTGACACCCTCTCTCCTAGCATCCAAGGCCAGAGGGAAGAACTCCTAATAGATTACTGGTCGGATGATCTTTGGGAGGTAGTCAAAGATCATTGTTCTAAGGGGATAACACATCCTATGCTTAGTATTAGTAAATTTTTCAGTTCAAGCTTCCAACATGCTATTTTTAGCAGTTTTACCCATCCATCAGATTGACATGCAAATTCTGGAGTGCGCATGGGGGATGGAGGACAGTCAAATGGGCACTTTCAAATTCTTCATTCTGATATTTTTAGTAAATTATATTTTTAGAAACTTGATCTTTTTCAGCATTAGATAACATTTTTCGAGACCCAATATTGAGTTCTTCAAATGGATGCTTCCAGATTTTTCAAGAGTCGCAATCTTGGAAAATTTCTACTATAGAAGTTTTATCTTTCTTGAAATTTTAAAGTGGATTTGGACACCCATTGGATAGATAAGCATGTAAAATTCCGACATGTTTTAGGCCTCAGTCAAAGTTGGTCAAAGATAGTCACAACCGAGCTCTAAAAATTGAAATTTTTAGTTTTCAAAGATTCTGGACAGCAACTAAAGGGTGATTCTGGACAGCAACTAAGAGGTTTTTCTGAGGGCTGAAAAACTCTGTTCTGGGCAGCAACTTTCTCTAATCTGAGGCAGCCTTAAGAGAAGTTCTAAGTCAACATTAAGGGCACATCTGAGACAGCAGAAGCTACAGTAATAGCTACAGGTCTGAGGGCAGATCTGGGTAGAGGCTCAGAGAAAGTTGAAGACACAGAAACAGCAGTAAGTGCCATTGTCCTAGTGCTATTGTCTTATCTCTCTCAAGAAGAGAAGTCTTGTACTGTCATTGTACTTGTTTGACTGTTAAATATATCACAAGAAGTTTGATGGGTTTTCTTCCCCTTGAGGGTTTCCCAGGAATACTTGTCCACTTTGTGAGTGTTGTTCTTCAAATGTTTCTTATGCTTCAGTTTTTCAGATAAAGGATAAAGAACACTACTGTGAACTATTGTTATCTGTTTAAGCTTGAAAATTAACATGGTATCAGAGCTCTAGGGCGTGGAAGTGCTCGGTTCTGCAGTCTGCTAGAGCCTGTGCAGATCCTTAGGAGTTATTCAAGCACAGTAGTTGCAGAGATGTCTTCCATTTCTGTAAGGCCTGAGGACAGACTTGAAGGGGCTTCAAACTTTAATGTTTGGAAAGCTAGAGTCCTAAATATTCTGGAAGAATATGACTTGGACAACTTTGTTATCAGTACAGTAGAAGAGCCCACTACCAATGCAAGAAGGACATCCTTCAAGAAAAATCAGGCAAAGACAAAGTGAATCATATTTGATTCAGTAAAGGATAACATCATGCCTGTTATATCACCGCTAAAGACTGCAAAGGAGTGTTTTGACACTCTATCCAATCTATATGAAAATAAGGCACCTAGTCAGAAGAGGGTTCTAAAGAATAAGCTTCGAACTCTCAAGATGGAGAAGAATGACTCCGTGGCCTCCTCCTTCACAAAGATCTCTCGGTTAAGGGATCAGTTGTTGGTCATTGGTGAAACTGTAGATGATGATGATCTCATCCAGACTTTTGTGGATGGTCTTCCACCTTCTTGGGAGACATTTCTGGCTGGGATAAATACTCGTGAAAACCAACCAAACTTTGAAAGGTTGTTGCATGATTGTCTGCAGGAAGAAGGGAGAATTTAGAGTCGAAATGGTAATTCAAAGGAAGAGAACCTTGCCTTAACAGCAAGGACAAGGAGAGGGAGAAGATTTACTTCTCAAAAGAAGTTTCCTCAAAAAGAGAAAAGCAGAGGTGGCTTCAAAGGAAAAGAGTTTGATATGACAATGGTGAAGTGCTACAACTGTCAGCGAAAGGGGCATTTTGCCAGAGATTGTCCAAAGATCAGAAAAGGACACAAGGGTAAATATTGTGCTTCTATTGCTGCAGAAGATGAGTCTCAAAAGACGAAGACTAAAGGGGCTTCCAGTAATCAAGAGACCAGGAGGGAATACTATCTTATTTCAGCACTCTCTGGTTCTCTTACAAACAATGCCGAATCTTGATTGGCGAATAGTGGAGCTTCCAGGCACATAACAAGAAATAAAGGAGTCCTTGCGAACTTCAAGGAGAAGAAGTTCTCTGCTCAAGTAGAACTTGGAGATAATGTTAGCTATGCAATCGAAGGAATTGGTTCAGCATCCTTTCAGCTCGAATCTGGAGGTGAGTTACACATTGAGGAAATCTTTTACGTACCTGATTTAAAGAAAAATCTTATCTCTATTGCAGTCTTAGAAGATAAAGGTTACAGGGTAATCTTCATGGACAAGAAAGCTCTCTTATGGCTCAAGAATGAAGAACTAAGTTCAGCAATTGTGATTGGAGTTAGAGAGGGAGGTCTCTACAAGCTTCCAAGACATATCCAAGCACTGGTTCATGCTTCAGTTAGTCCATCTGAGCTGTGGCATCAGAGGTTTGGACATCTTCACTACAAAGCGCTCCCCGGACTACAGAAAATGGTGAGAGGAATGCCTACTTTTCATTTTGAACATGATGGTATCTATAGATGTTGTGTTCTCAGTAAAAACACGAAGAAGTCCTTTCCTAACAGTAATACAAGGTCTAAAGGAATCCTGGAGTTAATACACTCAGACATATGTGGGCCTATGTCATCATCTTCCCTGAATGGATGTCTTTATTATGTGATTTTCATAGATGACTTCTCTAGGAAATCATGGATCTATTTTCTAAAGGCAAAGAATGAAACTTTCAGTAAATTTCTAGAATTCAAAGCATTGATTCCAGACTGGAAAACACATACATGCTTTAAGGACTGAAAATGGTGGGGAATTTGAGTCTCATCAGTTGATGACTTATGTAAAGAAATAGGAATCAAGAGACAGCTAACCGTGCCCTACAACCCTCAGCAAAATGGGATTGTTGAGACTCGAGAGAAAGAACAGAACAATTTATGAGGCAGCAAAACGTATGATGTGTGATCAGGACCTTGCCACATCACTTTGGGCAGAAGCCACAAACACTGTAGTTTATATTCAGAATAGAAGTCCTCATGCTATTCTGGGGGAAAAGACTCTAGAAGAAGCATTCACTGGCGAAAAGCCAGAAGTGGGACACTTGAGGATTTTCAGATGTCCAGTTTACATACATGTGCTGAAAGAAAAGAGAACTAAGATGGAGCCTTCTAGGAAGAAAGGAATTTTTGTTGGGTACACTGAAACATCCAAGGCCTACAGGATCTATGTTCCAGGCCAAAGATATATCGAGGTAAGTAGGGATGTAACATTTCATGAAGACGCTGCATTTAAGCAATCTAAAGAGTTGCAGCTGGATACAAAGATGGAGGAACCTGAAGAGCCATTGGATCAGGTTATTACTGTGGCTCCAGTAGAACAGATAGAGAGACCTCTTGAGGTACCTACTGCTAAGAGGAAGCTTGCCTGGTGTAAAGAAATTCTACAAGAGGCAGAAAAACATGCAGCTCCTTCAGGTACATTCAGAGAGAGTAATAGACCTCAAAGATATCCAGGTTATGTGRATCTTATGGCTCGGATTAGCGACGCAAAGCCCACCATCTATGAGGATGCTGCTAAGCAACAAGTATGGAAAGATGCCATGGTGGAAGAATATCAATCCATCATGAAAAAAGATGTATGGGAAGTGGTTCCAAGATCGAAAGGAAAATCTGTGGTTACTTCCAAATGTTTCTTCAAAATCAAGCATGCAGTTGATGGAAGTATTGAGAAATACAAAGCGAGATTTGTGGCTAGTGGTTTTTCTCAAAAGGAAGGTATAGACTATGATGAAACATTTGCACCTATTACAAGGTACACTTCCATCAGGACCATCATATCCCTCGCTTCAAATCTGGGTTGGAAACTTCACCAGATGGATGTTAAAACAACATTCCTCAATGGTCAAGTTGAGGAAGAGGTATATATAGAACAACCAGAGGATTTCGTGGTTCATAGAAAAGCATCACGTGTGCAAATTAAAGAAAGCACTATATGGGCTGAAAAAAGCACCAAGGGCTTGGTATGCAAGAATTGACAATTATCTTCAGAGCCTGGGGTTCTCCAAGAGTGCAGTTGATCCCAACCTATATTTCAAGGCAATAGAAAATCACCCCCTGATTTTGGTTCTATATGTTGATGATTTGTTCCTTACAGGAGAGGAACAATTGATAGTCCAATGTAAGAGGGAGCTCACTTCTGAATTTGAAATGAAAGACGTTGGTCTCATTCATTACTTCCTTGGTTTGGAGGTATGGCAAAGGTCAGATGAAATTTTCCTTTCTCAAGAAAATATACAGTTGATATACTACATAGATTTGGTATGCTAGATTGTAAATCCATGTCTACACCCATCGTATCTAACTTAAAGAAGTTACATGAGTCAGATTTTGAATGACTTGGTGGACCCTATGTAAAGGCAGCTTATTGGATCCTTGATGTATTTGATCCATACAAGGCCAAATATATGCTTTGTTGTAAGCGCCTTGAGCCAATTCATGTCTGAGTCGATACACAAACATTGGATTTTTGCCAAACATGTCCTCGGATATTTGAAAGGGTCCATTGCATATGGACTTAGATACATTTCCAGTGGAGGAGTATTGCTTCATGGTTATGCTGATTCAAACTGGCCTGGGAGCTCAGTGGACCGGAAGAGTACTTTTGGATACTGTTTTAGCTTGGGTTCAACTATGATATCTTGGTCTAGCAAGAAACAAGGCTCCATAGCACTAAGTACAACTAAAGCAGAGTATATAGCAACCAGTAATGCAAGCAGAGAAGCAGTATGGTTGAGAAAGCTTATGTCCGGGTTGTTTCAAGAGAGGTTAGAAACCATTGTTATCCATTGTGATAACCAGAGTTGTTTATAGCTCACAGAGAACCCGATCTTCCATGACAGATCAAAGCATATTGAGGTGAAATATCACTTCATCAGAGACATGGTCAAAAGACATACCATCAAGCTGCAATACATTCGTATTGATGAGCAAATAGCATATATATTGACAAAGTCGTTGTCCTTTGGAAAATTTGTGTACTTCCGGGACAAGCTTGGTATGGCGGAAAATGCCTCCCTCACTGAGAGGGAGTGTTAAAGGTTGCAGCATCATGAAACATCTGCAAGACTGCCTTGTATGTTAAGGCTGACTTGAGACTTGGAGAAAAGCCTTGTAATTCAAGGCAAGAAAAAACTACCATCAGTCTTGTGAGCTTTGTGTGTCAAAGCAAAAGTCAAAACAAGGTAATGTGAAAAGTTCTCCTAGGTCTTCAAGATGAGCTATGAGTATTCATTAGGGACTAGCCACCCCTAAGTGAAATAACTCTAGCAGTTGACCAAGGTCAAAGCGAACTGGATGATCACATTCCATGAAATGATCCTTATCTGTATAAGGTTACGAAACTTCTTATGATATATTAATCATGTGTGGATGTCAACAAGTCAATGGTCGTGTGCAAAGACTAGAAGAATCTGTGTGTATGTGTATGCCTGAAGAATACCCTCTTTGTTGAGAGGGAGTGTTAAATTTTACGCAGCTACAGAGGATATTTTTCCTCTAACTAACTTGGAAAGTTGGCCTCCAAGCAACCCTCCTCCTAGCAGCCCTCTTCCTAACTGCCCTCCTCTAACCGACCTGGGTAGGTCGGCCCTAACCTAGCCTAGGTCGGTCCTAACCTAGGGGGCATCCCTAACCTAACTCACCTAACCTAAAAACTATCCTATATAAAGAAGTGGGGGGGGAGGGGGCGCCCCTCAGACATATCAGTTCACTACTTCTGAAGGCAGCAACTCTGAAGTATGTGTTGAAATTAATGCAGTTGCAAGAGCCATTCTCCGGAGGATGGAAAAGACCCTAGTTGTGGACTAGGGCCCCCAACACACTCCTAGGGTTTCTTGGTATGAGACCAAGCAGTGAAAGCCATGCCAAAAGACCCTAGTGAGGACCCCCAGTATATGATCGGGGTTCTTGGTCTTGGACCAAGCAGTAAGTCCCTAGATGTGTCTAGGGCCCCTGGATGTGGTCTAGGGAATCCTTGCCCGGTGCTTGGATTGATACTTGGATATGTTTCTTGGTGGTTGATATAAGTCCCTAAATGTGTCTAGAGCCCCTCGCTGTGTTCCAGGGAATCCTTGCTCAGTGTCTGAATTGATCCTTGGATGTGTTCCTTAGTGGTTGGTATAAGTCCCTAGATGTGTCTAGGGCCCCTGGATGTGTTCCAAGGAACCCTTGCTTAATGCATGGGTTGATCCTATTAATGTTTATGCCATTATTATAGTTCTTTGCATTTCATTAGATAAGAGCATCATAAGAACAAGATCACTGAGAAATACACATTCACAAGAGACACAGCATTTATCCTGGGAAACCCTCTAGGGGAAGAAAACCCAGCAAAAACTTCCTTATCATAAATAGCTTATACAATGTTCAAGAGATAACTCAAACCAATACAGATAGTCCTCCCCAAGAGATGTGCCACTCTTCTTCTCCTCTCTCCAACTTGTAATTGCAACTTGCCTCATAAGAGAATGAGCAAGTGAGTTGTGTGTTAGAAGTGAGGCGCTAGCCTCCTATATATACAAAACTGGCACGTGTGAAAGGGCACCACTAGCAGGGCCAACCTCTCACTCTGGGTGGGTAAACCCACCTTTAATTAATTATGGGTCTTCCATAATAACTGTGGGGGCCGACTTCTTATTCTGCCCTTTATAATTGTCCGATGACCAATCCGCAAAAGGGGATTTGGTCCTAATACAATTACCGACATGAATAATCCACAATGGGGATTAATCCTATGAATAAAATAACAATAAGAATAAGAATACTCTTTGCAGTTACATTATTTTAACACTCCCCCTTAACAAGAAGGGTATTCTTCAACAGCATCAAGCAAGAGAGGTCTGCATCATTAGTGGCATCTGGAGGACAGTATCGTCAATATCATCTTGAAACA
>JASDQU010202911.1:0-12487 GCA_032191745.1 Picea mariana | reverse complement strand
TATCAGGCCCTTCGGAAGACCTACCTGTTCAAGCAACTCCATGCATTTCTGCTTGCAGATTTCGCTTCCATGGTGGATTTCTGCCCCGGCTTTCTGATCACTGCCAAGCTGAAGAGCCATTCTCTTTCTTTTGTTCTATAACAGCTCCGCTATGGTCGAGTAAGAAAATGCATGGGGTTTAGAGAGCTTAAATAATTGAAATGGATCGATTAGAGGCCTGTAAACATCCCAGAGTAAAAAAACATGAAATGGGTAAATTGGAGGCGTGGAAATATTCTCAATGAGTTTCATATTTGACTAAATCGCAGATATGAAAGAAACGACCAAACCATTGTATTAAATTTGTTCAATTTATCTACCTGCACCAAGAGGTAGATACTCATAAAGAGAGGGTAGAGTCTCATAACTCAAAAGAGGGGGTAGATAGTCACAACTCAAAAGAAGGGCATAAAATTTAAGATCATAATGGTTGGCTTACCTAACCGTTTTGAACAAGTTTAAAGTTTCAAAAGAGAGGGTAGATAGTCACAACTCAAAAGAAGGGCATAAAATTTAAGATCATAATGGTTGGCTTACCTAACAGTTTTGAACAAGTTTAAAGTTTCCTCACATGTACACCATTTCAATGTTATCTATGAGAATCTAAATATTTAATAAATACACTAGAAAATCCTTCATCTAAACTATCTACAAAGTTGTTTAACATTAATTTTGTGTAAAGAGAACATGTATAAAACATTAAAAAATGATATATAGAAAATCCATCTAAACTACCTACAAAGTGATCTAACATCAACTTTGTATAAGGAAAATATGTATAAAACATTGAAAAATGATACATAAAAAAAATCAATGCAAAATAAAATTAAATGCATATTATTTAATATCAAAGTATATAACATGCCTAGTGAGAATGGAGATTCACATAAACACATTCATTAATCTATGAGTAAAAAAACTATAAGCTATGGTATACTTGTATATTTCTCACCTTTAATAAAAGATTATAGAATACTAGATAAGCAAACATTGTATTTAGGAATTATGATACAATAAATTAGGTACATGTAAATTAAATGGAATTTGTAATGAGAGGGAGAAATGTTATATCATATTTTATTTTCATAAATCTAAATTCTAGTGTAGAGAGATGGATGATTATGATACAATAAATTAGGTAGATGCAAATCAAGTTGCATTAGTGCTAAGTGAAAGAAAAAATGTTACATCCCTGGTCCTTCTTTGAAGAAATGGAGAATAATGATAAAATAAATTAGGTATATGAAAATCAAGTGGCATTTGAATTGAAGGGAAAATGGTCTTAACATAGAATGTTAGATATATCTATAAACTCGCATTCCACTCTAGAGATGCAAGATTTTGATACAATAAATTAAGTAGATGTAAATCCATCCTACTAGGGAAGAAACATCAATTCCAAATTAAATGTCCATAAACATATTTCACACTTTAAAGAGATAGAATTTATGATATAATGCAAATAAAATATCATTTATATTGAGTTGAGGGAAACAATGTTTGAATATTGAATATCCTTAGACCACTCTAAAGAGATGAAGAATTATGATAAAATAAATTAAGTACATAAAAATCAAGTGAAGAATTATGATAAAATAAATTAAGTACATGAAAATCAAGTGAAGAAGTATGATAAAATAAATTAAGTGAATGAAAATCAAGTGACATTCATATTAAAAATGAGAAAATATCTCAACATAGAACTTAGATTAAATGATCATAAACCCACATCTATTTCTATAAAGATGAAATATTATAATAAAATAACTTATATATATACAATTTAAGTAAAATTTATATTATTATTTTTTTTTTTAACAAAATCATAAAATTGTCATGAAAGAAAAGAAAGAGAAAGAGTAAAAAAGACTTTACATCGCCTAACAAACAAAATCCGCACTTTAACCAATTGAACTAGAAGAAATTGACATTTTTACTAATTTCTAGAGCTGAATCCAATTGCCATTTATATTTGTTTAAAACCTTATTTAGATTTTATGTAGTTACATTGCAATAGTTTCAATATTCAATAATGCAAACCAAAAACATAGACCAACAAACCAATATCCTTGGCATACACAAATTTCAAAAAAATTGTGCACAACATCTTCATGGAAAATGATATATATATATATAATAATGAATTTAAAATTTAGAAAAAAATTATGTACATGAATTCCCACATTCATTACTTCATAATAATAAGCGGAATCTCCAATTTGGACTAAAATTTACCTCTAAATTGTTTTTGCAATACATTTCTCGTCCTTCAAAATTTTAGTTGTCAATGTCTCCACAGATAGCACTAAAGTTTTGTTAAGATATTTAGACACTTTATAGTTAGTTAAATTCAACTTGGTTTAATGTTTCTTTAGGTAATGTGTGTTTCTTTAGTGTTCTTTTGTAATTATCTAATCCAACAATTCATCTTATCCTCCATACTAATGACACTTACACTTGTTATTTAACTTAACACCCAATTGATCCATGATCTCTATTTAAAGAGCATGGAGGGCCATTTCCTTATGACCAGTTGTGAAATAATCATATGTGAAATATATTCATTTTACACAAATATATTTCCTCAAAATTTCATTGGTTGCAGTCGTGGACTATTTCCCTCTTAGGGAGTTTTACTCATCTAATCCATTGGGGAAGTGATATTTTATCTATTTGGGTGAGCGGTTGACTTAAGGTGTTCAAACTATGTGTATATACATTTTTTATCAAACATGGTACCAAATACCAAATTTACTCTCATTGTTGATTAAGATCTTGAATCTGTGTCACTACGTGCATCAAAGGAATTATGGGTTCTACTATTTTTGAGCATTTATAGTCCAAGTGAACTACTACACTGTGATTGGAGCACCATTTTTAGTTTAAACCACATTTTATTTCACCCAAAAAGGTTTATGTTTTTCCAAGATATGACCATTTATATTAGATTTAGAGGTATACAATTTCATTTTTTTGATTTGTTAAAATATCTTTCATGGTATTTTAATATTTGATTTCAGTTTTCTCTTTATATTTTTATTTGTTTCCTTTCAATATGCATATGCTATTTTTCCTACACCTCATGCGATCATGCCAAACTAGAATCAAAGATTATGTCATGTGTATGTTTTTTGCCTTTCATCTCCTGTGATCTTGACAATTAAGACTCGTGGGTAAAAAGTTATGTTTTCCGATTATACTGACTAAGATCTAACATTGAGGCTTTAAAGTTTATAATTTTTTTGTACATACACTTGTTTTTTGTGTCCAATAGTGTTAAAATCTTTTTGCAAGAAAAAACAAGGGTTTTAGAGTAAGCACACACTTCGAGGAGGATGTGATTGAAAAAACAAAACAAAACCTTACTCATTTCTACATTTTTTTTATATTGTTTGTAATAGTTCACTTGGTTGAAAGTTAATTTATTAAAATAGATGTCTTGAGTTCAAGTATTTATTTTTGTAAGTGATTTTTTGAAAAGTGCATGGAAATGTTAGTTGTAAGATAACTTTATTATAAAGTGCATGCCACTTAAATTATAAAATTGAGTAACTCTATCATGTTCTTGATGATGATGATTGTTAACGTTCACTCAGACCAGATTTGGTTTATTATACTTTAATAAAGGTAAGTAATTACTTGGTTTTCTTCATAATTTTATTTTTGTGCTAAAAATTATTTAAGAGAAGTGTTCCTAAATCACCATAGTTTTGATGAATTAAAAGGTTAGGAGGGTGATGCAGGCCCCCTACCTCGGCAGGGTCTGCTGACCTCCCGGTCTCGAATCTTCACAAACCTGAGCCAGATTAGCTCTTCTAATTCCCTGTTGGTATCTCCACAACCAATATCCACAAGTCCAAATGTGAAACTCAGATCGTGCGCACAAGAACCAGATGTGAGCTTTCCCTCAACGTGACCACTACCCGTGACTACAAGCCTAACCAAAAGGCACTTCGCGTTTCATGATTTAGGGACTTCTACTGGAAGTCACCCCCGACTCCACCGATCTCTAAAATTCTGACAAGGGCTTAGCACTAGCTAGATCCTCCCTTAAATTCTTCCTGATGTGACCTTCAACTGCGACCTGGGTTCCATCTCCCGAGCGCGTCAGGATTTCGCGTATTGGGAACTCCCGATGTGATTCACCTTCGTTCTCATGAAATGTGAACCCATGATGACCGTGATGCCAGATCGACGGTCTACGTTTCCCCTACAATCTGACGATCCAGATCCTTTCTTCGAGAATCAAGATTTCTCTACTCGCAACTTCCAAGAGCAGCTTCCTTCGCACTCTCGACTCCCTAAATGTTAATATTTCAGATCGCCAAATCAATGACTCACGCTCATTTGGATATGACAGCCACTATCAAGTCGCAAACTCAGGCCTCGCAAATTCCTATAATTTTTTCCTTTGAACTTTCCCTCCTGCGAGTCAGTGAAATGATGATTTGCTGCCACCCATCCTCTGACGATGGACGGTCCCGATGGTTTCGGGAATTCGCGTTTCGTGATGTCCACTCTCCTGTCTGCCTTCAAATGGTTAAGGTGTGTGCACCTTACCTCTAGATCAACGAATGTTGATCCATGCGCTCAGATCCAACGACTCAGATATGATCTTCTCTTGCGCTCACTTCTCCTATCTTGACGTGGATTCCACGGTCTAGATCGCTCCTCTGCAGCTGATCTAATGGTTTTCGACGCTCCTCCTCCTGAGCTTTGGATTTCTTCCCCGACTTGGAAGAATTCTTAAGTGTCAAGGGATTTGGCCTTCAACCTGTTTCCTATGAGCCTTGTAAACTTTGGGTCTTGACTTCCTCTTTCCCTCCTGAGCTTTGTCAATGAAAATTGACCTCAACCTTGTGCACACTTGCACTCTGTTTGCAACTTCGTGCTATCTCTCATGAGATTATCTATGGCTTGGACCTTGAAGTGTCATTCACATCTACTCTTTTCTACAGGAACCTTGTACACGAAGGTACTATTCCTCCTGAGCTTACAAACTTGAAACAATTCACTTCCCTACACACTCCTTGTGCTCGACCGACCTTCAACTAGTTGTCTTCAACACTCCTTCTGAGTGTTGGGCTGGTGCACTCCTTGCACAGGTATTCCTCCAGAGTGTTCAACAACTCTGTCCCCTTGAGCTTCAACTGCTCAGACCTCAAAGGTATTTTTCCCTTCTGTCCCTCAAAGAGATGCATGTGCCCTCTTGGCGACTTCCACTCAAGCACTCCTTGCTAAGCTTGCAGATTATTCAGTAACTCTGTGAGTGTCTTCTCCTAGACACTTCCCTTATCTCTAAACTCGAAATAGAGTTCTTCTTGTGAACTCTTTACACTCGCTCGATGCCCTCCCGGCAGAGCTTCACAAAATCCTCAATGATTCTATCTCTCTGCACCTTCCTCTGCACAGTCTCACCTCCAGAGTATTCAGTAACTCTGAGGCTTCTCCTTTGAGTTTATGATTCCTCTGGTGTTCCCTCCTGGCACGTTCTTGCCTGAATTCCACAAAACTCAGATGTGCACTCTTTGCATTGGCTCATAGAGTCTTCAACACTCTGTCATGCAACCCCTTGCATTAAGCCACAAAGAACCCAGACTGAAATCAAAGAACTCTTAGACAAAGAATTTTGTTTATCCCCGCAGATGGAACCTATCACATACATCTACAGCATAAAATAACACACATATGGCATTCATTCATAACCACATAAACACACAAAGAACCTCATGCAGGAAAAATTGCTCTTTGTATTAATATGAATGTTCGGTTACAATATGGGTGAGCTCAGACTGCAACAGAGTCTCGGCTCTCTCTTTCTCCTCTTCTATTCTAATCTCATCTGCCTTGTCTAATGAATTCTAGATACAAAGATATTTATACAAAAGAGGGGCTCCTCGAGCCTTTCCTCCAAGCTACCTACTCTCATTAATTTACATTGAATTACATTCAATGGTTGTCTAGTCCGAATCAGATCTTATCAACCTGTCAACCATTAAAGGCGACTCTGTTGACAACCTTTACAAAGGAAACAATTTGGCTCTTCCATCCTTACAAACATTTAATTGCAATTTAAAATTTAAAATGAGAGGGCTGGCACCTCTCCCTTCCTTGAATGCGCATTGAATGTGTGGTCTAGCTGGCGTGTTGCTGGGTTGGAGTGATGCTCCTACATCAGAAGGTCACTATTGTAACAAATATTTTGAATTTTTATCTAATGTGGTGTACACATGACATTATAAGAGAAATTTATTTTCATTTTCAACTCTTAGTGTCAGAAAGATGACAAATTATTTCAACCCATGATGTTATAGGAATTGTCTAATGCCTTGTTTCACTATGGAGCTCGTGAGAATTCGTTCTTATTTTAGCAATGTTGATTTTCTTCTTTATGCTAGTCAAAACACATAGACACTTTTGATATATATATATATATATATATATATATATATATATATATATATATATATATATATATATATAAAGACTGCAACAACCTGCAGAGAGATTACATCCAAAATTTATTCATAGATGTCCAACTATAGAAAATATCTATGTCATCTTTATGTCAACAACCTAGCCTAATGATGTTAATAGGAAAAATTATCCAGTACTTCTTAGAAGTATATATTCTACAGAAGAAAATAACCTTACAAAACATGAAAATTTAGAGAAGGCATGTCTACTCACCACTTCTTCGGGTTTTTCATTTCATTTTTCTAGAGTTGACTTCTTAATTTCCATTACATCATCAAGATGGTTCATTGTTGCTTCCTCGTTAAGCTTCCCACAATCAGAATTCATTGATTGGACCTAGTTTGATGCCCCTGAATGATCTCCCTTCCCCCTGTTAATCACCAAAGTCCGTGACATATTACACTCCACTTCCAGGGATTCGATTTGATGCTTATGTTGTACAAGTGTGCCCATAATTATGGATACGTGAGATACTGCATTATGTTCATTCCCATGAATCTTTGTATTTATTGTGTACATTGATGTTGTATTTTATTATATAGTTTCTTGATGGTTTCTTAATGTCCTCCTAATCTCTCTTGGATCCCAGTATTCCATTATTAGGATATAGAGAAACCAAAGCACTCGTTTAAAAACCAAAAAGAAATCCACATATTGACCCAACAAAGAGTGAGGTACGAAAGAAAATAAATAGAAGTCTAAAATTACACACCAAAGGGAATAGTGGGCCTTCAAAAAAGTGGGGAGAAAAAACCTCCACCCTAAGGATTAGTTAAAAAGTCGCATGTGAGACAAAGATAAACCAATTCCAACCAAAACCAAATAACCAAAGGTGAGCCCTCACTTTCTTAGAACCAAAAACAAAACTCAAATGCAACATTATAACAAATCTAAGCAAGAAAACACAAGAAATGAAGAAAATGTTAACCAAAAAAGATTCCCAAAGAAAAACTGAATTTTGTAACTGTCAATTATCCAACCTTGAATGGACGAGGCTCCTCAAATTTAAGTTTCCAACATCCAAAAACCAATGCGCACAAGAATTTGGAAATCCAACTTTGCTTCCTCCATAGTTCCCTCAAGTTAATCCCACAATGACTAAGGATAATACCATTCTTGGATTCATAAATATGCGACAACAAAACTAAGGGTATGCAGAAATGAACCCCCCATATCATCTCATAACTAATCCTACAATAAGATATAATGATCACGCACATGGCCATGTGACACCATAAATCCTCAATACGTGGCTTAAACCTCATGAAAAACTATGGAATGGGTTGAGTGGCTTGATTTTGATTAAGGCTAATAACCCATTCTTTTACGAGGGTGGCTTTATTAGCATAATGATATGAAGTTTGATTGTTTCCCAGAGTACATCAAAGAAGTTTATACTGGAGAATTCAGTGACCTATTTTTTATCCCATTCAAGTAATCGACAACAACAATTTTGAAACCATTTTTTCAATAATGAGCTTAGAATCCCCTATGATGATTAAATAGTGAATATTGTCTTCAATTCCTAACTTTATCCCTTTCATTGACACATAATATTCCTCTAAATTATTAGATGTAATGCCTAGACCCCAAGCATACATCAATATTATTGTTCCTTCAAGGATTAGTATATCCCCCACCCCTCCGACACTTGCCACCACATTCTAGATTATATATTGATAATATGGTGTGGGACCTTTTTCTCTACTTTACAATATTGAATAAAACAATGTCCTGAAAAAATTATAATATAGATCTAGTCTTAAAAGACAAAGTGTAGGTATTTGGGTCCCTTTTGGTGCATATGTACTCTTGTTTACAACATTTTATTCCTATAGTTCTCTACATGAATTATTTTCATTATGTTACAAAGTTCAATTTCAGATGAAAATACATTATAATGAACCAAAAGGTTGAACAAACTAAAACAAACAAAATTGGATATAAATATTGAGATTTCACTATTTGCAACAATCATGTTCTTATCAATCTTGGGACATGGACCTTCATTATATTCTCTAAAAACCATGAATATAATAATGGTAGACCTAGGTTTGTAGTGTATGGTCCAAATTTCCTTTTCTTGAGTGGAAAAAATAAAAACCAGAGTGGAAAAAATAAAAACCAAGAGCTACAATGATACTTTTAAAAAAAAAATTCTTACACTTTTTGGAAACATTTCTAATAATTGTGAACACATATTATACATAATTAAATGTTGTATTGCAATACACAAATAATGAAATTTGACTAAATATGAAGCAATTGTTTACCGAATTATATATCTATATGGTTTATGGTTGTTTCTAAGAAAGGGATTATGGTGGATTCCTTCAAGGTTGAAGAAATATTTTAGGTTTTATTCATCAACTTCAAATACTCCAAGGAAAGGTGAAATTCTTGATCTGAACATCCTTTTTAGATATTACGTATTCCTTAATTATTTACATACAATATCTAGTTGACTTCAATATTGATTTTTTGAAGGATCTATTGAGGTGGTTTGCATAATGATGATGTACATAATTCAAAATGGATTGAAGAAGGAATATGAAATAAATTACATATTTCAATTAAAATAAGACATTCTTACACATTTACAAGACTTTATTCAAATTCATAGCTCAGATGCTCAAAATAGACTCCACCATTGAATTCCTTGTAGAAAAAATGAGACATTTGACTATATATAAGCCTATGTTTCCTCTTCGGTGCCCAAGAACTCCTTCAACACACTAAACAAGACTCAAATATCTATTACATAAGAATTCATACAAAATGTGCTAATTCTCTCCTAAGGAAAAGTTGATTCCCAACTTTCCTTATGCTCTCATAGAATTGGAGTTCTCTCCAAAATCCCCATTCATAGAACTCTCTTACTCTAGAATTATATATCTTTTACATGGAGGAAATGGTCTTTTTTATATCCCTTTAATGGCATCTTTTGGTTACAAATATAATTAATACATAACAAAATTATTAAATGTTGATGCCCATTTAACAAATTGGGCATGGTGCATCGGTTAAGTGGCTAGAATATAAAGTAGAAGGTCATGGTTTCAAACCCACAGACCTTCCCCTTTTAGTATATGGTTACAACAATATATATAACAAAAAAACCAGTGTCATAAATTCGATTTAGTGCGCATGGAATATTCCAAGTTATTATGAACCATATAATATATGGTTCATTGGTTATAGAACGATTGAGCCCACACGAATATAGGGATTGGTCCCTATGCATGCGATAATATCGAGGGTCGAGGGCTAAGCCCTCACCCTCGACCCTTTTTCTGCCGAACTTAACAATGTAACAACTTAAAATAAATAATATGCCAAGTCACGTGCATAGGTGTATTGGTATGTCGTTGGATTTGTTGTTGAGATACCTGGGTTCGAGTTCTCCGGGTGGCAAACCAACATACATGCCAATGTATTCAGTGGTAAATGTTGAGAATTTGAAGCTTTATGAGCCACCTATGATTATGGATGAAGATGAAAGTATTCAAGTTCCAACAGTTGATGATTTTTCTCCAGATTATTTGGATGAGTTATAGGAAGATGTCATTCTCGATAGAAGGATCAGAACTTCAGAGCGAGGTGATGTGGAATATATTTGAGTTGGTCTTAAAGGAGTAAAACCAAGTAAATCCAAATGGATGGAGATCGGAAGGGTGAGTGAACTCTATCCTCACCTAATTGTTGAATAAACTTTTGGAGGTCAAAAATCCTTCCAATGGGGAGGAATGATCATAGAGGTCCAAAATGGGTCAAAAATGCTAAAAATTAAAGTGTCATAAAATCTCCCAAAATGGCATCATCACCAAGTGCTTTTCGTTATCTTTCTAATGATGCAAATGGTTTATCAAACAAAGCTTGTATGCAAAAGTTATTGTCAGACAAAGTTTTAGTCAAACTTGGTCAAAAGACAAAGTACAGGGAAAATAAGAAGGTGACACATGGCACCACTGCAGGTGTGACATGTGGAAACTAATTGAAGTATGAATGGGAAAAAGTATAGTGACAAGTGATCCAACCATGCGATGACAAGTGGCCCCATCAACTGTTTGAAAAGTGGCATTGGAAAAAGCCTATGAGAAGTTTCCATGTGGCGACCTCCCATTGGCCCATATGGTCTAGGGTATTTAGAATGTTATGGAGTCAATGGGGTTTGACCCCATGTAGTGTCACCTTTTTTGCTTACCCAGAGCTTACTTGCGCTCTGTAACATTCTGTACACACACTTTTACATAATTCGTACAGAATAATATAATCACATGCATTCAAGTAAAGAAATACATTTAACTCCGAGTAATACGTATAATTTACTACTACGATTAAACAATCCATATCATTTAACAGTAATTCATATACACAACGGAAATCATGATAATTTATGTAGCACAGTCATGCAAAATGTGATAAGAACATAGTTAGATACTTATCTTGTAACAGTGGTGAAATCCACCAACCAAGTGCAGGCCTTCCACAAACCTCCCAGCCTTAGACCACACTGCTCATCCTCTCAACAATGGCTCACCCCCGAGCTGGGACTGAGCTCCACTCCAAGGAAAGGAATCCTAGGCTAGGCTGAGGTTACAGGGAAAAAACAACACAGAAATATCTGGAAGGATTCTTCCCAAAGATTCCATCTTACGCCCACTACTACCAGAATCTCATTCCCCACATGCCTGTTCCACCCAGGAGTATACACCTTCACACGCACAGTCCATCGGTGCTAACCTCCCTCTCTGGGTCTCGACAACAGGCCGGATCAGGAAGTCTCAGAGCCCGTAGCTGGTGCTAGGCACTCTTTGGAAGAAACCACTTCCCAACAAACTCTTTCACCTGGAAAGAGTTGCTCATAGGCCTGACAACCTGCCTCTTCCAACCACAGTCGCCTCCCTCACTAGAAGAGAGGTCATACACAAACTCAGCACAGGTTACTCTGGCCAGTATGCCACGCGCAGTCCAGCACTGCGTGGCCGAAATAGCCAATTGGGAACAACAGACACGCGCTTCCCAAACAGGTTCCGCAATCACGGGATAGTCTCACAGTTTTGGTTTCGGGATTGTACGAGGGGTGCAAAGATCCCGCGCGTAAGATCCAACTGCTCAGACTAAGAATGTACCGGTTATCTCCCAAATCAACACAGGCTTTTACTGCCTTTAGGGTTGTACCAGGGTATTCTTGCAGAGGTTGCATGGGTTCACGCTCAAACGGTCGGGTAGAATGGAGAAGATCCCCTCCCACGGTTCATCTCGGCTATTATATTTGCATGCACCAGGGTTGACACTTGTCACCCTGGGAAATGCATGCGTTCCCATAGCATGCATCCCTTTTGCACATTTTCCCTTGCCAAGAACTTAGGATAAAATAAAATACACATATATTTTGGGAAATAATATTAAAATATTATACCCAGGCTTAAGCCCCCTAGGCTTAGCCCCTAGGTTCAACACTTAGCCCCTTTTTCCCACCTTCCAGCCCCTAATCCCTTGCCCACTCTGTGGACACTCAGTCCCCCTTCACTCATTCATTGTGGTCGGTCTTCACATGGCGGTGTTTATATTTATTAATTGTTTTGCCAGATTACATATACAACAGCAGGCCCCTGGCCTTCAACACTTAGACTTCCTGGCCTAACAAACACTTAAGCCTACCAGCTTATACAAAACATGGCTCACCATCCTATAGACATGTTTACAATTCATTTCATATATCATGATTTGCAATGGGGCTCGGCCTTGGGGACACTACAATCCCCCTCCCCTTATTTTTTCACTGTCCTCAGTGCAACTTCAAACAGGATCTGCAAGCCTTTCAAAATTTTAAAAAAGATGAGGGTACACTGCCCGCATTACTTCTTCATGCTCCCATGTCGCGTCTTCAGGACCGTACCAGATCCACTGGACCTTTACAATCCCTATAGCTCGATTCCGGAGCTATTTGCTTTTCCTGTCCAATATG
>JASDQU010202909.1:0-15801 GCA_032191745.1 Picea mariana | reverse complement strand
ACCTTGCCTACTATACACCATGTGTATACGCAGGTTGCACCATTACAACCCACGTACATCAGGAAATGCGCCCAAAAATGAAAAATAGTGTCAGGTTTCCATGTCATGACAGGATATCAATGATCTTTGGACTTCCATATACTGGAAATGTTGTGACTCGTCCATTCAGTTCCACTTGAAGGCTATAAATGGGCCAATTCCGAGCTATGGAAGGGGGGAGAAAGAATTCAACTTTAAGAGCAAAGTTACTCTGGAGGAATTATTCACTTCACATTGAGTTTGCATCCTTTTATCCTTTAAGTTTGAACATAGTGTTCATCCCCCAAGCTCTTCCCTTATTGAGTGAGAACTCCACTGTCTCTCTCTCTTACATGATTTTTCCTTTAGTGGAGGATTGAAGTGGTGGAGGCCCAACTAGAAGGAACTTGGTTTCTCGGTTCCAAACCATGCCGACACAGAAGTCTGTAACTTTCACTTATGTTAATCATATCTTAATAGAAATACTCTTTTCTCGTCCAATTGATATCTTGAAAATATTTGAATTATTATTCCATGGGCGTATTTGTTATGAATGTTAATGGATTATTCTATTGAATGTTCTAACATCATATATTATCACCATAAGATTTCTTTGCTTAGTTGTTGAGGACTAGTTGCAGGTATATTGCTTTGGGTCAGGTGCTCAACGGTGGAATTCATCGAACGTCTAGATGAGGTAGGCATTTTATCTTGTCTTGGTATCATATTTGGTTATATAGCATACTTGAGAATAGATTTTATTTCTGCAGTCATTTATGTCTATTGTGGTTTGCCCCTAGACATAAAGAGATTTTCCTCATAACAGAATTGGCGACCATACTGGGGATTCAATCTTCTTTCTTGGGGTTTTGAGTGTTTTTCTCCTTAGATTTCTCTCGTTCATATTGAGTTTCTTATCGTGTGATTGCTTGACAGCCTATGTTCACTCTGGGTTTGATTCTTTCATCCTTCTCTTTAGCCTAGTTGTGTTTTTGACACATATACGCGGGTTTTTGCTTGATAGTCAGGTATATATGTGTGTTGTCCTTCTGCAAGTTGCGTACATCCATGCTTTTCCCTTGAACAGTCGCGTACATCAAACTTTGTTTCTTTTTTTCTAGGTTTGGTGGTTGTTGGGTAGGTTGTGATGATTGTTGAGTCTTCTTGGGTCTCTGTAGTGACTGTTAAGTGTCCGTGGGATGACAGGAAACCTGTTTTTGGTTGAATTTTTGGGCAGTGCCTTTCTCATCATCTTTTCATTTTGATTGTCCTTGTACATTGGGTTGGGCATTTTTCTCCTTGGTATCCTACTTGAGCTGTTTCTTTCTATACATAGTAGAGTCTTTATATATCAAGTTGTTGTTTAGTCCATGCATTTTCATTTTTCTTATATTGAAAATACAAAAATATTAGGCATTTTACATTGGTTGACATTTTGATCTTTTGAGGCTTTGTCATTTATCTTAGTGCATGTAAAGAAATGTTGTATTTTTATTCGGAATTGTAGAATTGAAGTGAAAATTGCATTGTTTTTCGGAAGCATATCATTCATTGAAAATTGAGGTTAAGACTTTGCATTGTATTCATATTTACTTTACTTGTTGAGTCATAACATCACTAGTTTCGCGACCACGCCTTTTGATTAAGCATGAACTTTAAAATTAACGTTATAATTTAAAATTGATTAGTAATGATTTTATTTTATAGGGTGCACAAACTAGCTTAGGATTTAGTGCCTTGGAATCGGATTTTGTGAGTAAACTTCTCCAAGTCTATTAAATCAACATATGTGTCTGATTAAGGGAGTGGAGAAATCCATTGTATAATTGGTAATATCAGGAGGATCCATTTACACTAGATTTTATGATGAGGTCGCACGAGGTCGGTTGAAGGGATATCCCCCCGATACCTTCTTAGCGTCAAAGATATTTCTGGGGATATATTTGTATCAGGGGATCTTGCTAGTGCCCTTACCTCCATGAGAGGCGGTGCTTTCAAGATTTCGGGATTTGTTACCCTGCCCATATGGTGGATCTGACTTACGAATGCTCGCATGTGCATCAGTTATACAATGGTTTCTTAGTTGCTTGACTTAGGTGCCACATAGGTTACTTGCAGGGGTTATTCTGCAGGTACCCTGGGTCAGATAAGGGTCGGACAACACACAATCTTTATGGAGGATTACCTCTCTGGGGGGATCTGGCCGACTGGTTTTTAAGCCCACGTGGGCCCTTATAACTGATTATGTTACCTTCTATATTTAGCAGGGAGTCACAGGCCCCTCTTGGGCGAGGCATACCTACTTTAGGGAGGGAGGCCCCTTTCAACCACTTTATCCTGTTTGTGTGCATATTGGTCGCTTGATTATTTTTGGTGTGCTCTTTGATTACTATTTGGCCTTGTGATTTATTTTTACATATTGATTCTTAGGTCATCATGGATTTAGACCATCTTCCCCACCGGTCTTGTCGCTTGTTACAATTACCATCAGAATTCAAGTCTTTTCCTTCTAAAGGGCGTAGAGTTATTAGACATGGTACACACACCTCCACTTTTCAGACTTGTGATTCTACAAGGATGAGTACTAAACTGAGTCATCATAATACTGGGAGCCCCTCGACTCCCACACCTACTAGTTAATGGCACCCCTTTGACTTCTGCAACCACAATGGTTGTGGTTCTGGAGGCACCTATCATCATTGTTTCTCGTCCTATAGTGAATGATCAACCTATTGCCATGAACCCATTTGGGTCTCTTGGTCACTTGTCAGACTATAATGTTTATTCCATCCCTATGGCCTCTAGTCCTTTTTCCTATGGTATGCCAAATTTTACTTCGGAGTTTTCAAACTCCATCCCAACTTCTATCCCTAATGCTAGCATTGGACTTGGGGGCACAAATCCTCCTTATACTCCATTCTCGTTTGGTGGCTCTCAAATCCCTCAAACGACTCCTACTATGGGAGGAATTCCTTATTTTAACTCTGGGTCTAATCCTGGTGCTTCTGGGTACAACATCCAACCTAGCGGACAAGATTATGCTCAAGTTCTTTCCTATAACCTCACCTCCTTAGTGACGATTCCGACCAACACATTTGGCATGATGAATCCACCTTTATCCTCTAGATTCACACTCAGAGGAGGTAAAGTTCACGCCTTGGGAAACCCCCAACCCAGAGACACTCCTATTGGGCAAAATTTTTATAACCCCCATCAGAACATTCCTACTATAATGATTCCCAATCAACCTCTTATGAATCATCTTGGAAGAGGGTATTACAATCCCAGACAGGTCCATAGTTCTTACCAGAAACCTGGATGGGATGCAGTTCCCCAAACACAATATTTCCAGGGATCTTGGGGCTAGATGTCGCAACCCCGTCTCCCTTTTCTGGCCACACTTAATCTGCCAGACTTGTCTAAGTTGATGAATGACCTTATGTTTCATGATCCTACATGGCCCCCCATCCCCACCAATATTCCTTCGGATATTCCTAAATTTGAAGGTAATAATGGTGAGGATCACGGTGATCACGTCACCACCTTTCACCTATGGTGATATTCGAATTCCATTAATGACGATTCCATTCGATTAAGATTATTTCAATGCACCCTCATTGGGGTTGCCGCAAAATGGTATATCGAGCTACCTAAGGGGGCATATTGGACCATTAGCCAGATGGTGCTAGTCTTCCTTAACCACTTCCAAATTTCAGTTCATTACGATGATGGCCTAGAACTTCTGTCAAATTTACGCCATGACACAACCACTCATATATCGGATCACATCTAGCAGTGGCGTAGATGGAATGGGTTTATCAAGACCTGCATACCCCCAAATTTCCTATTAGAATGGTTCCTTAAGTCCTTGCAGCCTCCTATCTCGAAGGATGTTGCTACTCCTATCTCCTCCTCCTACTTCGGAAATGTACTTGTAGATCGAAAAACCAGAGCCACCACCTTGTATTTCAAAAGGAGTACTCAAGCACTCTACCCACAATTGAAATGCTAGAGCCTCCTAGAATTACTCTATTGTTGAGGACCTGGGTCAAACCCCTTGTGTGATGTCGGCTCTGGAGGTACTCTAGACGTGTTCTTCACAGAGGAATTTCTTTCTATCTGTGTTAGGATCTCTAGACCCCAGTGGCTCAAACGTTATCAAGTTTGACATCACATATGTGAAGCCTCTCTTGCCTTACCATGTGGCATTCAAAATCCACTTTGGGTACTCAAACTATACCATCAAACGTGTGGTTGTTGATAAAGGCATTGCTACAAGTGTGATGTCCCTGATCTACTATAAAGATCTTGGCTCTCTGACTCTCTCTCAATCTCGCACCATGTTGACTTCTTTTGACGGTTGTTCCTTCCACCCTCGTGGTATTATTCCTGCCTTTTCGTTCCATTTAGGTGGGAAGATAGTAGAGGTGGATGTCGAGGTGGTTGAAGTGCCCCTCAATTATAACTTGTTACTAGGACGCAATTGGACTTATGCTATGACTGTCATCATATCGTCCATCTTTCGCACTCTTTATTTTCCTCACGATGGAAGATTGTGATGGTCGACCAATTATCCTTTGCATATGCTATCCCCAATGCATATGTTGGACCGTCGATCCCCGTGGTCAAAAATTATCAGCCGTCAAATGAGAATATTGATGTCAGAATGTATTCATCTCTTATGGGAACCTTTGACTTCATGGCGCTAATTCACCATGTTTACGCTATGTCCAGTAGGCCCATTTCGTCAGAGAGGTTCATTCCTTTCTGCACTTCCTATTTTAACGATCCATGGAACCTACCTTCCTAGACTCCGTTTTGTGAAGGTCAATCGCATGATGGAATGGCCATGCCACTATTGGCAGCTGGGATAGTGTATCAAGTTGTTCTTGACTCTTCCGTCGATCCCGATCCTATTACCTCGTCGACGGATGAGGAGGATCCTATTCTTAAGCCTGTGTGGGCCACTTCATTGACTTGCTCACATGACTGCCTTGATGATAATTTACCCTCAGATGAAGCCATGATCGAAGCCATGAATGGTTCTGACAAACCTTGGGATGATATGCATCATCACTCTTATTTTCTCCCAGAGCTTGCTAGAATTGTACAAGATGACTTTCGATCTACTATGAGTGAGATAGTCGGTCACACCATAGTTCCAATTTATATGCATGACATTTATGCTGAAGGAAATATGGCGAGTATCTCTCCTACCATCACGAATGATATCTCTCATACCCCTGGCAAGATTGAAAATGTACACATCGATGTAGATTGTTCGCCAGAAGAAATTTTGATCTACACCGAACTATTCAAGGAATTCTGATGTGTATTTTTTTAGTCATATGAAGAGATGCCAGAAATCAACCCTCGAATTGTCGAGCATGAGATTATAACTTATATGGATGCTAAGACTATTTCACAGTGTCTTAGAGTTATCAATCCCCAGAAGGCCCCTACTATTAAGGCAGAGGTAGAGAAACTACTTAATGTTGGATTTATCTACCTAGTTCCTTTAACTGAATGGGTATCCAATCCTGTTCCTTTGAATAAGAAGCAAGGAACCATCCACGCATGCATGGAATTTCGTGACCTGAAAAAATCTTGTCCTAAAGCAAACTTCCCGACACCTTTCCTCGATCATATTCTCGATGAGTGTGTGGGTACCGAAGTGTTTTCTTTCATGGACAGATTTTTAGGCTATAAGCAAATTCAAATTAAAACTGAGGATCAACATAAGACGACATTTATTTGTCCTTGGGGTACTTTCTCATACCGAAAGATGCCTTTTGGCCTTAAAAACATCGAAGAAACCTTCCAACTTTCTATGACCTTCACATTCCACAATCTTAAGCATATAGTCGAAGCTTATCTTGATGATCTTGCTGCTCACTCTCGTAAGAGAGTGGATAACTCTAAGCACCTTCGAGTAGTTTTTGAAAGATTTCATCATTAGAGAATCTGGTTGAACCCTAATAAGTGCATCGTTTTCATTAGTTCTGGATGTCTTTTGGGATTTTTAGTCTTTGAGACTGGGATCATGGTAGATCCATTAAAGGTTGAGGCAATACTTCGATTGCCTCCCCCGCGCACTATTCGACAACTTCAAGGTTTACAGGGGAAAGTTGACTTTTTGCATCAATTTATAGTAAACTATGGCAATATTACTAAGGGTTTCATGCGTCTTTTGAAGAAGGACAACCCTTTTATCTGGGATGAGAGAGACCAGAAGTCCTTCGATGCTTTGAAGAAAGCCTTGGTAGCGAAGCCTCTAGTGAAGTCTCCTGACTACAGTAGGGATTACTTGCTTTATGTCTCCACGTCCGAAGAGACTATTGGTATGGTTTTGGTTCAAGAGGATGATGAGCTCCACAAGCACATCATCTACGATCTTAGTAAAAACTTAGTCGGTCCTAAGCTCAATTATTCTCACGTCGAAAAGCTAGCTTTGGATGTCGTTCTCGCATTCCAACGTTTACGCCATTATATATTTGTTTGAAAAACTATTGTGGTTGCCGATGTAAATCCATTTCAATACGTCCTCACCAAGAGTATCATAGGGGGAAAGTACAATAAATGGATTGTCATTTTACAAGAATTTGATCTCGATTTTACTTCTGTGAAATCCAAGAAATCACTAGTCTTTGCGGAGTTAATATTAGACTTCCAATGATTGGACGAAGATGTTATCCATGTTGATTCATTTGCGGATGAACACATTTTCCTTGTCTCTTCGTCAGACCCCTGGTATGGAGACATTGTTCTCTATCTTCAGACTTTGAATTTTCCTCAGCATCTCTCGCGATATGATCGACGGCATATACGATACCAAGCTAATAACTACATTATTGTTGGCGACACTTTGTATCGCCAAGGAATAGACAATATCCTGCTTCGTTGTTTAACTCACTAAGAAGCCAAGTCATTTCTAAATGATTGCCACACTGGGGCTTGTGGTGGTCATCTATCTGAGATTGCGACAACCCAAAAAACTTTGTGAACTATTTATTTCTGGTCATCTATCTTTAAAGATTGCGTTGAAGCGGTTAAGAAGTGTCACACCTGCCAGATTTTCACTCAGAAAATGCACTCGCATTCAGCACCTCTTCACCCAGTCATTAATGTCGGTCCCTTCGCCAAGTAGGGGGTGGACTTCGTGGATTGAAACCCAACATTGGCTGGGGGGCATAAAAACATTATCGTGGTCATAGAGTACTTTACTAAGTGTGTCAAGTCCATGCCTACAATTAAATCCGATGGGAAGACTGTTGCCTTCTTCGTATTCAATCAAATTATCGCCAAGTTCAGTATCTCGAGTGAGATTGTCATTGATCATGGAGGTCACTTTTAGAAGTAAATGATGAAAGAGATAACATCGAAGATAAGGTTTAAGCATGGTCATTCTTCCCCTTACTACCCCCAGGAAAATGGGCACGTAGAGGTCGTCAACAAGTCTCTCAAGACCATTTTTTTGAAAATGTAATTCAGAGTAGATCAGACTGGCATATTATGTTATATCCTGCAGTCTGGGCATATTGAACCTCAGTCAAGACTACCACCGGGTTTTCTCCTTTCTAGTTAGTACACGGTGTAGATTTGATATTACCTATTGAATGTGAAATTCCGTCTCTTAATTTGGCAGTCGCGCTCATCCCTGACACTTTTGATCTTGAGCGACGCCTTGTACACCAAGAGAGTCTTGATGAGTAGCGTCGAGACGCCTCTATGACTATTGAGGTGAACACAATAAATTTCAAGGTCCAGTATGATAAGTTTGTTTGTCCTCGGTTGTACGCTGAGGGTGACTTGGTCCTATTATATGATCAAGCCAAAGAACCGCTGGGGGCAGGCAAGTTCAAAACCATGTGGCATGGTCCCTATATCGTGTGACGTGTCTTAGAAAAAGGATCCTATGAGTTAGAATATTATGAAGGGAACATGTTGGTCGAGCCCAAGAATGGGCTCTACTTGAAAAGATATTACACTTGAGCCCCAAGCTTGGGTGCAACTCTTTGTATACTAATGTAATTTAGTGTATATATATTTTCCCTTTACTTTTTGTCTTCATGTTGCTTATCAGGTTTTCTCTTGGTTGGCAGATGTCAATGGAGTCTTTGGTCTACTTAGGATTTGTAGACGGATCCAGTCATCATACACGAAGCTTGGCTTCCATCGCTTGGGTGGTTTACTCACCCGAGGGTCTACTAGTGTCTTCAAGTGGTGTATGCCTAGGGCTATCCACAAATAATGTGGCCGAATATAGCATCATTACAGAACTTTTGCACAATGTTATTTCACATGGTATTCTCTCTTTAGAAGTTCGCCTGAATTCCCAGTTAGTAGTATGTCAATTGAACGACAGTTACCGCATGCGTGATCCTACATTACTCCGACAATTCCTATGGGTACGTCTTTTAGAGTGACAGTTTGATTTTATTACTTATCATCACATACCTGGGAGTTCTAATTGTGTATTTGATTCTTATGATAATTTTGTTTTAGATTGGCATTTGTCACATAACTAAAGAAAAGAAAACAATATCATCAATGTACACATTGTAATATAAGTAAGGCTGAAGAACCCTGTTTTATAAATATTTCAAAAAATATGATGTTTATAGTACAAAATTGGGGCTAACACCCTCAATACACATATACAACCGATAATACAAAACCCATGACATCTACGCCTATCGCTCCAAATGTGTGTCATGATAACAAACTATGGTGTTTGTGAGACACTGAAAGAGTCACACCCAAGATCTGGGCACACCAACCACTTGTCGTTGCATGGCCTCCAGAAAATCCTCTACCTAAACCATCGGAATCCTATGTCTCAAACGAGACAGGTTGCCCTACATGTTTTCAAGGATTCTCTTTGCTTCTCCTCTGGCCACCTCATCTCCCCGGTGCCTCCGACGATGTCGTGGAAGCCTATCCGGTCGTCGCGGACCTATGTCTACATCACATAAGTGTCTTGTTAGTACTTAAGCATCATCCAAAAATATTTTTGTTTTTACTATACAAAAATACCAAAACAATGAAATATTTAAGAAACTTGACATGCCTATGTCCCTAGAGGCAGTCCCTGGTGGCAGTGGAATGTCAAGGTCTCCTCTGAAGTCGATCCCTACAAATGGGTAGTCATCCAGAGAAATGACATTTCACCTCCACCAGTAAAAGAAATCATTGTTGTAGGGTGTGGGAACCCTACCTCCCCCCTATCGTCTCATTACGTTGGTCCACTGTTCCATGGCCGGATCGCAAGGTCCTCTAGGAACGATCTCAACTCTAGTTCCCAAACCTTGAACCTGGTTGAAGAAAAATATACATAAGATAGAGGCAAACCTGAAGTTCCTCTTGTCACCATGTTTTCACTCTCTCAACCGGATCTTCATATTAGCCAGTAGTGAGGTGCACCAATCGTACATCGTGAGTCTCAAGCACTCTACAGAATAGAACATGAGTGGCCTCGATGCCTG
Organism: Picea mariana; assembly: GCA_032191745.1. Taxonomy (NCBI): domain Eukaryota; kingdom Viridiplantae; phylum Streptophyta; class Pinopsida; order Pinales; family Pinaceae; genus Picea; species Picea mariana. The sequence continues at coordinate 6,298 of JASDQU010202909.1, read as the reverse complement.
GTCCAACGAAGTCGATACTGTGATCGTAGTCAGAATGATGAAAACAATCTTGAGGCTGAGATTGTTTATCGCTCAATAGGGAGTTGACTTCTGACCTTCTCGATCCATGCTATATAGTAAGCATCTATGTACTCTTCTATCTTCGTACCGCTCCCAACTCCCCATGATTTGAGGTACACCACCTCACCCCTGGCGTGACATTCCAGTCAAGAAATATATATCCTCGACTTCAATCCTCAATGGTTTCCCATCGATGTTGAAGCTCTCACTGTCTAGATCTCAGTAATCCACGAGCAACTGAAGCAACATCACCTAGGCCCTCATCCCTTTGAGTGCCCAAAATTTGTACAACTTACATATTTTCAAGGCCATTTGGGCCCCCGAATCTCTTTCCACAACAACATCTACCTCCTCATGTTCCCTTTCCCTCCATTCTAGCACCATCCTGCCAGAGAAATATAATTTTTTGAGTTAGCAACCATCAAAAACCTTGTTTACGGACTTGTACATGGGCTGCAGCATTCACAATCGCATATAGGGTTGAGTACATGCAGCCTATATGTTAAACATTTGCGTATACACGATCCAATGAGTGGTAGCCCACGTACACCGAAATACCTAATTTATGCCTTAATTAACTCAAATTTTGAAACCTAAATAAAAAATGTAATTCAGTAGAAAGGAATAGGAGGGGAAGAAGAATTACTTGGTCCAGACGGTCTCTGATTCCATCACCCGATGCTCCTGCACTCACCAGTTGAGATCAGAGGTAATTTGGTCCAATTCTCACTATTTGGGTAAAAAGTCAAAATGACATAGTAAAATTTGGTTTTTGTTACTATTTATAGCAGTTTTTACCCACTTTCTATAGTTTTGAATCGTATTTTCGCCTAATGGACTAATACAATAGTGGATTGAGTTGGTTTTTGTAGTTTTCGACAGGGATTCTTGCAGTTTTTAGCATTATGTTGATCGTTCGTAACTACGGGAAGGCATTTTCACTACCCAGCATATATGATAGGTATCCATTCCATCATTCACACTTGCATTGTCCTATAAATATAACTCATATGCCTTAGGTACGAACCCATTTTTTGCGACACAAAACCCTCCATCTTCTACAAGACGCGTCGTTATCAAATGGTAGAGACTTACCAAACATGGGTACCCTAGTTCGATCCTCTGCTCCATTTGGTGACCATGCCGATATTTTTTCCATAAGACCAGGAGTCCCTTATAGCTAATACATGAATTTATGTTGATCCTCATTTCTCATTCATAAATGTGCTTCCCTATACCTAGAGGACTCCCAATCGAGTTTGATTTAAGCTATTTTCCAACTCGTTTTCAAAAAGCAAAAAGATTGTCAAGTGAACTTGTATCTTTCACACTCATAAATTGGATTTGAAAGGATTTCTATTTGGTACAAGTTTATCCCTTTTTCACACCAAGTAGACTAAGATTATGAAAAAGGACATTTTTGGTGTTAAGTTGTGATTGTATCTCATTCCCTTGCTTGCAATATTGAGCCTATAGTCGGTTCTCTTTTTGTGTTATAAACCATTTTCCTCAACAGTTTTGCATCCCCCCTTAGGAAGCAATGGTCCCCATTGCGTCAAGTTCCCTTGGGAGACAGGGAGACTTTTGCTAAATATGAAGCTTGGTGTATTACTTGCCTTGCTGAAGAAGTTCTCCTGCTTATTTTGTTGAAGGATGTCATGAACTTGTTGTTGTAGGGGTTGGATTCGTTCAACCAATCTAGTTGCATGATCTACCTGAGTGTGGGAGGAATTTGTCGGTGAATATGCAGCATGAAGAGTATGACAGGTTCTGTTATAACCTTTCTTGACTAGGAAGTGTGGAGGCACCCTTGTAGGTGTAGCAAGAACATCATGGTAATCGTCTATAATATTTTCGATCTGCATAAGTTGGATAGAAAGGTATTGGGATGAGGCTACAGTGGTTGCAGTGTCCTTATGTTTACCTTTTGATCATAGTGTGAAGAGGCTAAACTTTGTAGTATGAGAGATTACTTTGTGGCATTTTTTTGGTGCAACAATAGTTCGAACTACCTATGGTATCTGGTATGGATGACCCCCTAGAGTCATAATGACGCTACGGGGTCGAGACTCATAAAAAACATGACACCTCCACATATATGGCTAGCCTAATAGAACATCACAAAATTCTAGTGGGGAAACATCACACAATGCCTCATCCTTGAAGGGCTTGATGTCATAGGAAAGGAGGCATTGTTGGCTTACACAAATATCTTGACCATGGCAAAGCCACCCGATGTTGTATGGTTACAGGTGTGGTGCTATTGGAAAATCCAACTGCTTGACAACCTCTGCTGAGATGATGTTCTTTTGGCTTGTGCTATCAACAATTAAATGCAGTGGGGTCCCCTTCACCCATATTTGTGAGTGGAAGAGTTTCTCCCCCTCCTCAAGATCCTCTTGTGGTTGGATTGTTGCAGTTGTGACAGTAGAAATGGGTTTTGCATCAATAATTTGTTTCCTTTTATTATTTTCTAAATCAGGGTCCAATTCGAGGTTCGTCTCTTTATCTTTGAGCTCGAACACCAATGATTGTATTGAGCGACATTCATCAGTGTTGTGCCAAAGGCTGTTGTGGAACTCACACCACTTTCTAGTGTCTTTCTTCGACTTCTTGTTACCCTTATTTTTCTGCATCTAGGACTGGCTCTCTTGAGGTTGGCTTTCCTTGATTTGTCCATGCTTCTCCCACTTACTATGTTGCTTGAATTTCTACTCAATTTTGACTGCATATCGATAAGAAGATCCCAGTCAGGAGATGTCCAATAAATCCATCTATGTTTGGATGTACCTATGTAGACCACTATGCTAATTCAAAACCATGTGTCACTCGGAGTCTTTGATACCCATATTTGAGCACAAGGTATGAAATATGTTGGTGTACTCCACCACCGTCTGGTCTCTTTTTTGATACAGAGTTGTCCATCTCATGTATTTGAGATCATAGCTTCCGACAGGGTAGAAATCCTCCTTTAGGAAATCTAAAAAGGTTTCCCAAGTGGGTTCTCTCCCAAATAATGTAGATTCATTCATGTTTTACCTCTCCCAGTAACCTTCCCACCAATATTTGACATGGTGAAGGGATTTAAGGAGCACGAAGGCGATCTTTTTACTATCGAAATTTTTTTGGATAGAGTAATAACCTTCTAGAAGATTCAACCATTTTTCTAGAGCGTCTGCATCTATATGGCCTTCAAATAGAGGGATATCAAAATTGAATTTTGTACCTTGAAGGGTGCCACACTTGCAAAATTATTGCTTGTCAAAGATGCCTCAGTTGTCGCCATCAGTATTCTTCGAAGGATCTAAGCGAAGTTTTCCATCATCTCGTTCCTTTGTCACACGAGGGCTTCCTCTAGCAATGACTTGAAAAGATCTCGTACTCTGTCATCTCTCTTCTCTTCTGCCATGGGAGGTCACTTGGGCTATCGAGAGTGGTTTTCCTCAAGCGAAACTAGCTCGAGATCCAAATCTCTATACCTTGACCTCGTCGGGGATCTGCTCTGAGAAATGACAAGGACCAGACTGCTCTGATACCATTGATCCAGATTATTTTTAGAATGACATGAAGTCAGAAATATAACCGAGATATAACAATGAAATACACAAAAATATTAGAAGAGAACACATAAATACAGTGAAACCCAACTTCTATTACTGAATAAGATAGAAAAATATTGTAGAACACAAACTAGAAAAATGGGGTAACTTATCTCTAAAAATAAAGAGATGTTGGCTACACTTCATTCACAAGAATCTTTACATCACACTCCATTGCATGCTTAGAGGGCCTCCTTCACCTCAATTATTTATGAGAGAGTGAAAGGAGAACAATTCCCATGATGCATGTGGGATAAATTGGACTAAGTTTATAAATTGTCATAGGCATGTAAAACACTAGGACTTCCCATGTGGTCACCCATCCCAATACTACTCTAGCTTGAGCACTCTTAACTACATAGTTCTAATGAGATCCAATGCATTGACGCTATGTTGTAGGCATGTACATAAAACCACTAGGGAATCATTAAATGATGTCTGTAATTAACAAATGAAGATGACATTACATTCCATTCCCCATCAAAAGGGTGAATATCATGGTTTATCAAAACCACAAGCTCAAAATGGTGATTCAATGGAAGAGGTCAATGGCTACTGAGATCCATCTGGATCAATGATAGAGCGTTTATGNATCATTTAATGATGTCTGTAATTAACAAATGAAGATGACATTACATTCCATTCCCCATCAAAAGGGTGAATATCATGGTTTATCAAAACCACAAGCTCAAAATGGTGATTCAATGGAAGAGGTCAATGGCTACTGAGATCCATCTGGATCAATGATAGAGCGTTTATGGATCTTATTTGGAGAACAAGACTGAACATCCAGATTGTTAGGCTTGAAGAATGAACTCCTGTGTCAGCTGCACTGTAACAAGAAGTGTTTGTTATTGTTTGCAGGTAATTTTCCTAAGAGTGAGTTCCCTTGAGTTCCTAGCAAAGATATTCTTGGTTACCTATGATAGAGAGACCTTGATAAATGAATGGGATGCATGAGGGACTTCTATTAGTGAAGGGGTACATTCCTTGGGTTGGGAAGGTCAAGAGGAATAGAGCTAGTGGAAAATTGAGATAGTTGTAGGAGAATACTAGTGGTTTGTGGGATTTATTAGTTGTGAAGGGACAACAAGACATGGCCCTCTTTTTTGGATTCCTATCCCCAGATTGATCAATAATTTCTATTGAGATTTGGAACAACAACTCTATGGTTGGGTAGAATGTATGTCCCAAGTAGTTGGTTGCACGTGTGAATTAAAAGATAATTTTTTTATTTGTTTATATGTTGTATTTATGAAATTGATGGTTGTGCATACACTCTGTTTTTAAGAAATATTATATGTTGTTACGTTGAGTTGTTTTATTTTGCATTCAAGTCATTTTTAGCATGTTGTAGATGCATTTAATTGATGGTAACAAACAATAGTTAAATCTGATTGCAATTTGTAGTTGATAGGCTGCAGGAATTTGATTAGATTTAAAAATAATTGTGATGGATTTTATGTAGGTAATGGTCCTCACGTGGGATAGGAAACATTACATTTTAACTCTTCTTTGGCCTCATAAAAATACATGAAAAATACAACATCGAGTGACGCACTTTTATCTCTCTTTTGCACTCGTAAAACCATGAATGATACATTAAAAAATAAGTGAAGATTTTTTCCTCAACATTTATATATATATATATATATATATATATATATATACAAAAGTGGCAGCATGAACCATATCAACCTTAAACATGTCACATGTTTGTATCATTGTATTATAGTTGGGTTATAGTTTTCCTAGTATCCATGCCATTAGTATGATTCATATACTCCTCCAGTTGGTTACTCTTCTAATGACTATGTAGAGTGCTTGAATTCATCATGCGTTGTTTCACTATATCAGTGGTTCTATTGAGTCAATGCTACCAGGTCATCATTATTTCATGTTATATTTTTAAGGGAAGTTAAAGCTAAGTCATACATCTACTATCTTGTTGACCATCTATGTCGACCATCCCTATGTCATCTATACTTGGTTATTCTATCTCTTCACATAATCTCTCTGTGTATGTTTCACGTCAATTGATGGGGGATACATTAAGGCACTCCTTCAATGGATCTCTTCCTATCCACTTCAAAACATTATTTAAGAGAGCATTATAGAAACTAGCTAGTACCTTGGAGCTTGCAGTCCTTAATTGAAGGGTTGTTCATGATTTAAAGTGGGTTTATATCATTGATTCTTGATTGATTGATTCTATGAATGCTCGAAATCATATCCTCTATTCACACTCTCTATATTGTACTAGGTACCTTGGGGTATATTTTCATTATTGGTCATCCCCCTCATGTCTATTAATGGTATACCTCAATGACTCATAATTAGGCAGTTTCTACCATGCTCGACATCAACTCATCTATTCACATGTTTTAGAATCGTACCATTGGGATTTGCAATGAAAACCTTAGGCTTGGGGCCACATCACTCCTTGACTCAACCCCTCCCAAGATAAAACCAAGTATATCATTATAATATGAGTCCTTTGAAGACTACAGGGGAACTCTCATTGGTGCTCGATGTCTTCTTGATGTATACTATGACATAGATACACATTGTATTTTCTTGTGGCTATGATCTATTTCATGATATGGATCCACTACGTATGTTTTCATGGCCATTGTATT
>JASDQU010202908.1:4811-18980 GCA_032191745.1 Picea mariana | reverse complement strand
TTCCCTCTTGGTGGACGGGAGGCTCGACATGTAGTCCATTGAGATGGATTCCCACGGCATGTCAGTAGTAGGCAGAGGAAGGCCCTGTTTCTTAGTGGTTAGTTTGGAAATAGCGTAGGCAGTGTAGGACTTGATCTAATTGCCGACATCCTATTAGAGTTTCGACTAGTAGAAATGTTTCTGCAACACTACCACTGTATTTTCGATGCCAAAGTGTCCTGCCACCTGATTGTAGTGAGATTCCCAAACCATCTTTGCGCACTCACTTGATGGAACAAAGATATGGCCTAGATGACACAACAACCCATCTTGAATATGGAAATTAGCGACCACTGAGTTGGCGCAAAACATTTGGTAGGTGGTGGAGAAGTCAGGGTCTGTCTCGTAGAGGTGGGGCCATCCAGAGGTCTTGTGGCCGCAAGTGTCTAGCACTGTGGTGAGTGTCGTGACAAGTGGTTGGCTGAGGAAATCAAAAGATCGGTTGCTACTCCCTGTTTTATACTTGATGTTGAGGTGGAACCGCTGTAAGTATGTGGACCACTTCTGATGGCGGTTATTCTGCAATTTGCCTTGGGTCTGCATGAACTGTAGTGGCTTGTGATCAGTGTGGATGATTGTTCCTTCCCAAGAATGTAATGTCTACACTAGTGGAAGGCTTTCACAATGGAGTACATTTCTTTTTCATAAGTAGGGTACTTAAAGACAACATATAATAGTGTCTCACTATGATATGCCATGGGGTGGTTGTGTTGATTGAGAACGATGCCCACAACATAGTCTGAAGCATCTGTCTCAATCTCAAAGGGATGTTCCAGTTCTGGTAATGAAAGTACTAGGAATGAGAACAAATGCTTCTTCAAGTCATTGAAGAATTTTTGTTGGGACATGCCCCACACAAAGTTTTCCTTACCGCCACCCCTGGTTTCTTGGCTAAGGGCCCATGCGATATGAGGGAATCCCAACATGAACCCGCGATAGAAATTGGCGAGGCCCAAGAAGCTCTGAAGTTCAGTGAGTTTGGTTGGGGCTGGCCAGTCATGGATGACCTAGATCTTAGCTGGATCCACATGCACACCATGTTGATCAATGATGTAGCATAAGTAATGGACCTTGCCCACGTCGAAGGAGAATTTTTCCAAGTTTGCATATAGTTTGTGCTGTCGTAGGGTGTGCAAAACCTACTAAATATGCCGCAAGTGTTCTGCCCAAGTATTTCTATATATGAGGATGTCATATAGATATAGCACTAAAAATTATTGGTCAAAGGTCATAGAATATCATCCATCATCCTCATAAAAGTTGTTGGAGCATTTGTCAAACCAAAGGGCATGACCAACCATTCAAAAATACCTTCTTTTGACTTGAAGGCAGTCTTCCATACATCTGTCTGTTCTATTGGGACCTGGTGGTAGCCAGACTCTAGATCAATCTTACTAAATTATTTATCCTCTGTGAGATGATCAAGGAGGTCATCGATTCAGGGAATCGGGTACTAGTTTTGGACTGTGATTTTATTCAGAGCCCGATAATCAATGCAGAGTCCCCAGGTCCCATATTTCTTCTGCACCAGCATGATTAGGCTCCCACAAGGTGATGATATGGGACGTATGTGCCCCTTGTGGAGTAGTTCTTGGATCTACCTCTTGATATCCTCATTTTCTAATAGAGAGTGGTTATAGACTGACCCATTGGGTAGCGGTGCGCTTGGGGTCAGATCAATGGGATGCTTGACCTGGCAGTGAAAAGGTACCCTGGTAGGAGAGGAGAAGATATATGAGTATTATTCCATGACCTTATCCACTTGATTTTGTTGTGTGGAGAGATTGGTTGTGATATTTCGCTCACTCTGAGAGAAAATCACAAAGAAGAAAAATTTCTCGGTCCGAGAGATGAACTTCCTACATTTCTTGGCAGAGATCAAGGAAATAGCACTAGGAGGAACTGCCTCGAGTATCGTGTACAATTTCATGTTCAAAGTAATAATAACACTACGAGGCCTAGACTCATATACAACATGAAATTTCCATAAATAAGGTTTTCCCAAAAGAATATTACAAACTTTGAGAGGAGCAACATCACACAATACCTCATATTTGAAGGGCTTGATGTCATACGATAGTCGACATTGTTGGCTGACACGAAGATTGCTTCCTTGGTAGAGCCATCCAATGGTGTAGGGTTGTGGGTGCGACGTTGTTAGTAGGGACAACCGCTTGACGACCTCTATTGAGATGAGGTTCTTTTGTCTACCGCTATCAATGATGAAGTGCAATGAGGTGCCTTTTACCCATATCTATGAATGGAAGAGGCTCTCGCCTTCTTCTGTCTCGTCTGGTTCATTAGGTTGGAGCTTGGACGTGATAGCAATAGTGGCACTAGGTTCGAAATCAATGATCCATATTCCCCTTTCTGGTTTTGACTCAGATTCATAACCCACATCTAATTTAGAGGCTTTCAATTTGGCCACCGATGACTGCTTTGACCGGCAGTCAACATTGTTATGCCAAGGGCTCTTGTGGAAGTCACACCACTTCCCGGTATATTTCTTTGTCTTTCTAATGTCCTTATTTTCTTACGTCTTGCATTGGTTGTCTTGATACTGTCCATATTTTCTCTGCCATTTTTTCTGTGGGTTGGGGCTGCCCCTTCCTGGATTTTTTTGTGCGGGGTTCCTAGGCCCAAATTTCCGCGTCTTTTGTTTTAGCTTCTTCTCGATTTTGATGGCATATTGGTAGGTCGTGCCGAAGGATGAAATGTACATAAATTCCATTTCAGTATGGATGTATATATGCAGATCACCATGATACTTGAGCACTAGATGTTTCTATGAATCTTTGATACCTAGCTTGGTGCACAAGGTATGGAAGATGTTTATGAACTTTGGCACTGCTTGGTCTCTTTCTTGCTGCAGTGTGGTCCATTTGGTATACAAGGCGTCATAACTTCCGACAGGGTAGTATTGTTCCTTAATAGAATCCTTGAAGGATTCCCAGGTGTCCGTGACTGTAAATAATGAGGGTTCCTCTGTTTCCTTTTGCTCACAAAAAGTTTCCCACCAATCTTTGACATGGGGAATGACTTTGAGGAGTGCAAAAGTAATCTTTTCTCCATTTGAAAAGTTATGTATAGAAAAATACCCTTCTAGTAGATTCAATCACTTGTCTACAACAACATCATCTATCTGACCTTCAAATATAGGAATATAGAAGTTTATTTGTACCTTGAAGGGGACGGTGACTCCACTCGAGGAAGATGTGTTGCCTGTTGGTAGCCGCTGAAGGATTTGCGTGAAACTATCCATCATCTTGTTCCTCTATTGCGTGAGGGCTTCCTCAAGAAACATTTGAAAGGATCTCCTATCCTGTCATATTTCTTTTCTCCTGCCATGAGAGGTCGCTTAGGTGTGTGAGATATTTTTTCCTCAAGAGAAACAAGCTCGAGACCCAATTCTTTGTACCCTGACCTCGTTGGGGACATGCATTAAGACGACAAGGATCAGACCGCTCTTATACCACTGATCCAAATTTTATTAGCAGAATGAAATGAATGCAGATTATCAAAATATGCTTAACACAAAATAACATAGATACAATAAAAATGGTTTTCTATTCAATAAGGAAATAAGCTAAAACTGTAAAATGCAGCGAAAAACAAGATCATTGGAATGGTGGCGGCTTATCTCTGAGAAGAGATGTGACGGTTGCACTCATTCACAAGAAGATGATTACAATGAGGCTCTGAAGGATTTTTTACAATAAACATGAATTTCAAAAACCCTAGACATCCAAAAACCTAACACTAGGAGATGAAGCGCCAAAAATCATGTGGGCCTTGTTTGGGTAAGTTAGTACATCAACTTCCCATGGTTGTAACTTTTGCATACGATCTCTGTTTTAGGTGCACGATAGCCCATTGTAAAGGTATCATTGAAGAGATTCATTTTGGGGGATCAATTAGAGCCTTTGGATTTCATTGAGAAGTTCTATCCTGAAAAACTTTCATTTAGGCCCTCAAAATGGCCCCAGAAGTTAAAAACTGCTAAAAATAGTAAATTGCCAAAAATGTCAGAAAATTGTTTTGAGCGAGTTGGAAAAGGTGGGTGGCCACCTATATCCACCTGGATCACACTATTCTAAGAAAAATAATTTCTTCTAGAATACTATGAAAATTTTTGAAACATGCCTCTGAACCAAAACTTTTGATTTTTGTAAACTTCTGTAGGTTGGTCGGTTTGGCCGTAACCTCCCCTTCTCTTTTAATATAAATCAATATCCATTGTTGTAAAAAAAAACAGGCATGAAAGATAAAATAATTGGTGCATACTGATGTGTGTTTGTGCATGTAGACATGCATGGACATGTTAGTGGAATGAACCATACATATATGTATTTGAGGTTTTTATGACATATAATTGCTAAAGGGAATTGAGGTAAGAATCCCCTTAGTTGAATATAAATGTTTTAATTGATGTAAAGGCAAGAGGCCTTGAATATGAAAATAATATTTTTTGCTTGAATGCATTTATGGAAAATTTATTTCATACTATGTTATGTTGGTTATGAGCTGATAAACGAGTTAAGTCGGGAGACATTACTCCTGTTGTAGAAATGAATGCCATTACAGATGGTCATGTGTGAGGCCATGATGAGAATGGATATGGAAATACTATAGTTCCATACAAATGGATATGAAAAGGCTATAGTTCCATCCAAGTGCATAATGGTTTTCCCCTATGTAACTAAGGTTTGGACTACAACCTTTTTTCCTACACTAAATAACACTAAGGGATGATGTTCCTAGTGTTGTGTATGGGTTGATGAGGAAGGTATCCAAAGGATTAGATGGGTTGTGGGGAAGAGTTTGGATGAGGTATTGAGGCATGGAACATACCTTTCAAATCACATGGTGGAACACATGACATGAACATATGGTATTCCAAATTCAATGCAAGGATGCATTGTGTATATGTGGCCATGATGATTGGCACATTGGTTTTATTTATTCATAAAGTTTGATTGCGTTATGAAAAGATTGGTGTGTTGATAATGCATATACCATGAATGATAGTTTCATTATAGAGGGTATGTACAACATGAAAAACCATGTTTTCAGGCCTGAAGAGTGAACTCCTATGTGAGTTGCATTGTCTAAGAAGAAAGTTGTCAGGATTGTAGAAGAAGTAAGTTGTCAGGCTTGCAGAAGAACCAGGTTGTCAGGCCTGAAGAGTGAACTCCTGTGTGAGTTGCACTGTCAAAGAACTGAGTTTTCAGACCTAAAGAGTGCACTCTTTTATGATTTTCATTGCAACAAGAAGGTTTTTGATGGTTAATTTACTGACATTTTTCCTAGTAGTGAGTTCCCTTGAATTTTCGATAGTGATATTCATAGTTACCTATGCCAAAATACCTTGATAAATGAATGGTGTAGCCCGATGGACTAAGGACAATGAAGGGGGAAAATTCCTTGGGTCAACCCTGATAAATGAATGAGACTCCATTCCTTGGGTTGGGAAGGTCAATAGGAAGAGAACTGGTGGAAATTGGAATAGTTGTAGGAGAATGCTAATGGCTTATGTATGTGTTTCGGGCTAGGGTGCCTTTGTATATATGTTTTGGGTCCAGAGTATCTATGTATTTAGGAATTTTGGGGTTGGACTGCCTATGTATTTTTGGTATTCGGGCTAGAGTGCCTATGTAATTTGTTTAGGCTGGAATCCCTATGTGATTTTGGGCCAGACATCCTATATGTTGATTATTGGCTGGGGAGTCGAAATTGTAAAATGAAATTACACCTATAGGGTGTTGTGCACTGAGGACAATGAAAAAATAAGGGGAAGGGGATGTAACATCCCCATTTTTAATCCCCATAAATTATTATGTAATTGTATAAATGTGAATTAGTGATGCAGGAGAATCGCCATCAAGAGTTAAAGAGGCCAGGTGGAGGACAACTCAACACCCAACACACAAATTTTTAAATTGTTTTTGAATTCCAAGGAGGGCGCATCTTTTTGTTTTTAAAGGATTGTAATTTAAAGCTTTTAAATGTTTTGAGGCATGAGACATAACATAAGGTCGTTGAATTTGTAATCACCTTAATTATCAGATAAGGTTGTACATATATCGAGTATCGACTCATATCTGAATGTAATTTTCATTCAATGTAATAGTCATTAGTAGATGAATGTATTAAATATGATAATATTGCACTAAGGTAGTTTGGAGAGAAGGATAGAGAAGCCTCTCTATGTATAAATATATGTATTGTATTACCAAATGAGGCTGCTGAATGTTATTGTTATTGCTGCTGAGAATTATTTGAGAGAGCTTTTGAAGCTTATTGTGAATTGCAGAGAGCTGCATGAACTCATGTACACATTTTGCATAATGAATACAAGCAGAGAGGTTTGATTATGTAAGGTGTTTTGTTCATCTGAATTATTTTAGTACATGTGATGTTTCTTTATGCTCTCTGTCTTTTATATGTTTGTGCCTTTTATGCATGGATATGTTTTTCATGGTTAAGTGTGGAAACCTTTGATGTTTTTGTAAGTCTCACTTGTTTCTCTTCTGAGATTCCTGGTGAAAGGAGTGCATTGTTCCCGCAAGGAGTGCATAGGCTGAGTCGATATAGACTCAAAATATCAAAAGAATTAATGAGAATTTATAATTGAAGTGAAAGGAGTGCACAGTTGCTCAGAGGAGAGAAAATAATGGAGAAGGCCCGTGCAAGGCGAGCGCTGGGAAAACACTTTGTTTAAGTGTTGAAGAGGTCTAAGATGAGACGAACACAAGGACTGCGTAAGGGATATTTTTTCAAAAATATCTAAGTCCAAAACTTCTTAGAAGTTAAAGGCTGCAAGGAGTGCGCCATAGGTCTAAAATACCTCAAGGACTTAAAGCTCAGGAAGGATAGCGGTCATAATCCTTAAGGAGGAGAATATTTGTTGTTTTAAGAGTTGAATGGTTTAGATTTGTTTAGGAGGATACATGAACTTTCATCACCCTTAGATATGGAGAAGCAACACGGGGTTTAACCATGTGAGTTGTTCAGACTTCGCGTGTTTGACATAAGTCATGCGTGAAGCCCAAAGGAGGAGTTATCAAAGAGTGGGAATCAAAGGTTGAGATCCATTTGGGAGTTTGCAGGAGATATGATAGTCGTCATATCCAAAGGAGTTGCACCAGAGTTTATCGGTGAAGTCCTTCAGATTTCAAGCGTTCAGATGATTTGGAGTGTAGAGGCATTGGGACCCCCGAAGTGCCTAAGGCCATAGCTGATCGTAGTCATCCAAATTCCAAAGACGTGTCAACATATCATGTACTCCGGTGGAATAACTCTCCAAAGTAAGTTATGAGTGGATATTCTAGTGTGGAGGACTCTTGAAGTCCCAAAACCCTAGAGTTAATCAGGGTCATCCATCGTCAAGGACACATGTTGTTAGATAAGGAGATCTAGAGCATAGGCAATCCGGGAGAATAGAGTGAAGATGAGTTTGATCTCTCTAGACTCCTGAAGTCTAGAATTGATCTGGATCGTTGATCAAGGGAAGGAAACACGAAAGCAGATCCAAAAGTCTAACACTACGAAGGAAACAAAGTGTAGTGTTGTGAGGAATCATGAAGGCCCAAAAGCCGGAGTCAATCCCAACCATTTTTTGGAGAAGGACACATGGTGAAAGATCCCATAGTTCGAGGGCATGGCACTTCAACAAAATTGAATCGTCGTGCATACAGGAAAAAAATCCCTGGAGTTTCGAAATCATCCTGGCCATTGATCAAGAAGGGGACACGTGGAGGACGGAGAAACCTTCCGGTGTTTTGGTGTGAGGAGATACAAAGGGCATGTCATGTGGATGAACAAAAGAAATCATCGAAGGATAAAAGAGAGGAATCTGAGCCATCCATTCATTTTTTCTTGAGGACCGTTGATTTCATACTTGGGTATAAGTGCCTTTTCAACGATTTGGAAAATTTGTGAAAAGGCGTTGTGGAAAAATCTTCGAAGCCTAGAGTGTGAAAGAGGTAGAGAGCTGTTGATCTGGTGGAGGAATAGGAGCCGTAAGATCTTTTCTTTTTTGGTGCCCGACACTTTACAGGTGTTGTGTGTGTGTTGGTGTAGCCAAAAATCACTAAAGCCCAAAACAATGGAGTTTGAGCCATCAATATCGATATTTGTTTGAATTCCTTGATATTTTCGCCTAGTGGTCGGCAGTTCGTGTATTTTTTATTGGGTGATAAAAAGGATAAAAGGTCCTGAAGTCCTGAATTTTTGGGGGATTGAAAGTTTGGCCCACAGTTTTGGCCCTCAGTATCCGAGGAGGCTCTGCCAACGCTTAGGGACTCCTTAAAAAGAGAATTTTCATTCCAGAAGAAGTTTTAAGGACTTGTGTATTGAAATTTTGGGCTCAGAGGGAGCCCATGAGCTAATTTCAGCTCCCAACTAGAACGATCCTAGACTGAGAGGTCGCACGGACCCTAGGAGAGGGTGGGGTATGCATCAAGTGGTATTAGAGCCATAGAAAGGTTCTAGTATGATACCATCAAGTGGTATAATAGCCAAAATTAAGCTCTATGTGAAAATAAAGTTTATAATCATGCCACCCATAAGACGTATAGAGAGACCTGTAGAAAATCCAACCATGGAACGAGAAATGAGGCAACTCCGTGTGAGATTGGATTCCATGGAGAAAACACATAGAATATAAGCTGATGTTGGTGACATCAATGAAGCCAAGAGTGAAGAGATGGAAGTAGAAGGAGCTGCAAAAGGAGATGCTATAGAGGAACGCTTGTTGAAAGCGGTTGTAAAAATGGGAGCTAGAGAAAAAATGGAAGCCCCGATGTATGAAGGAAACTTGGATGTTGAGGAGTTGTCAGATTGGATAAGGGACTTAGAAAATTACTTAGATTATGAATAAATCGAGGATGAAAAGAAGGTGAAGCCTGCAGTTACCATACTGAAGGGACATGCAACACTATGGTGGGATGAATTGCAAGCTGACAAAAGGCACAAAGGTAAGAAAAAAATAAAAAAAATTGGGATAGGATGGTAGATAAAATAAAATCTAAGTTCATAACCAAAGACTATCAGATGAATCTATTTAGGAGGTTGAAAAACTTGAGACAAAAGGGCTTGACAATGAAAGAATACACTGAGGAGTTTTACAGATTGAACATAAGAGTAGGACATCGAAAGAGCGATGAATAAAAATTTTCCAGGTATATTAATGGCCCGAGATATGAAATTAAGGAGGAAATTAGTATGATGACAATGAGAATGGTAGAAGATGCTTATCAAGTAGCATTGAAAGCAGAGGAGAAGTTGGCCAGAAAAAAAATCCAATGAAACATAGGAAACAGTCCAAGCAGAGACAAAGGATGTGTCCAAGAGAAGTTCCATAAACCCAAACCTGAAGCTGGAAAGTATCATAGTCATAAAAAAAGAGGAGGAAGTTCCAAAGGTGGACAATATGGTGGCATAAAATATTTTTCTTGAGGAAGAGGAAGGGGAAGAGGAGGAGAAGTGAAATGCTATTCCTATGGAAAGACATGACATATGTCTTGGGAATGTCCTGAGAGGAAAAATAAATAAAGAGGTGGAGAAGCTCACATTTCCGAAGCTCAAAGAAGGAATGTGGAGGAACAAGTAGCGAAATATGGGAAATCCCTCATGATGAGGAAATTTCTCTTAAAACCAGAGAAAGAAGAAAAGGAGTCAGTTTAGAGGAACAGTCTATTCAAGAATGATTGCAAGACCAAGGACAGGGTATGCAAAGTGATCATAGACAGTGGGAGCACTAATAACCTGTTATCCACAGAACTGGTCAAAAATATGGAGCTGGAGACAACTGCACATCTGAACCCATACAAGGTATCATGGTTGTAGAAGGGACACCAAGTAATGGTAAGTCAATAGTGCAATGTCGAATTCAAGATAGGAGGTTATAAGGATGATATTCTGTGTGATGTAATACCCATGGAAATTTATCATGTTTTGTTGGGAAGACTATGGAAATTTGACAGAAATGTCATACATGGTGGGCGAAAAAATACTTACACCCTTGAGAAGAATGGTCATACACATATATTGCTGCCAATGGAGGACAATAATGTAAAGGAAGAAGCTATCCCAATAATACTTCTCATGAGTGGGAAGGAAATATTGAATGTATTCAAGAAGGAATAGGAGATGAAATTTGCTATGGTGATAAATCCCAGAGTCATCCTTACAAGTACTTCTGTGGATGATTTGCCTGAAGATATTCAAGAAGTGTTGGATAATTTTGTTGATATTGTGGTGGATGAGTTACCTCGCTCTTTGCCACCCATTCAGAGCATCAATCATCACATTGACCTTATTCGAGGAGCAATTTTTCCAAACAAAGCAACATATAGGTTGACACCTCAAGAAAATGAAGAGGTCAAGAATCAAGTCCAAGAGTTATTGGATAAGGGTTTGTTCAGAGAGAGTTTGAGTCCATGCACAATACCAACTGTGTTGAGTCCAAATAAATATGGAGGCTAGAGAATGTGCATAGATTCTAGAGCCATCAACAAGATTACCATCAGGTATAGATTCCCTTTACCCAGAATGGATGATTTGATGGATTTCTTGAGTGGAGCAAATTATTTTTCCAAGATAGACTTGAAGAGTGGCTATCATCAAATAATAATGAGAGAAGGAGATGAATGGAAGAAAACATTCAAGAAGAATGAAAGGTTGTATGAATGGATTGTTATTCCATTTGGCTTAACAAATTCCCCAAGCCCATTCATGAGATTGATGAATGAAGTACTCAAAGAATTCATAGGTAAGTTTGTTATTGTATATTTGGATGATATTCTAGTCTTCAGTAAAACTGAAGAAGAACACTTAAGGCACTTGACATTAGTGATGAGGAGGTTGCAATAGGAGAAGCTACTGATAAATTTGAAGAAATGTTATTTCATGAAGACATAACTCATATACTTGGGTTTTGTGATCTCTTCAAATGATTTGAAGATGGATCCAGAGAAGGTGAGGGTAATAAAAGAATTGACTTCTCTGAGAAGCATATTTGAGGTGATAATATTCCATGGATTAACACGTTGTTATAGGAAATTCATCAGGAATTTCAGTGGCATTTGTGAACCCATAATGGATACCATAAAGAAAAATCACAAGTATTTAATTGGACAATAGAAGTTGAAAAAAGATTTAGAGTATTAAAGGAGAAGATAAAAAAACAACCTATTATGGTTATGCTAGATTTCAAAAAGATATTTCAAGTGAGGTGTGATGCAAGTGGAGTAGCTATTGGTGTGGTCTTGAGCCAAGACCATAATCCTATTGCTTATTTCAGTGAGAAGCTGAATGCCTCTAAGAGAAAATATTCAACGTATGATAAGGAGTTTTATGTTGTAATACAATCTCTGAAAAAGTGGAGGAACTATCTAATTCCAAAGGAGTTTGTCTTGTACAGTGATAATCAGGCTTTACAATTCATAAACAGATAGGAGAAGTTGAACCAAATACATACGAAATGGGTAGAATTCATGCATAATTTTACTTTTTTTATTAATCAAATTAGTGGTAATGCTAATAAATTTGTTGATGCTTTGAGCAGAACATGTCTGATTATGCAGGAATTCCAAGTGGATACCTTAGGGTTTGAATACTTTAAGGAAATGTATCGTGAAGATCTAGACTTTAAAGAGGCTTACGAAGCGTGCGAGAACCCTTTTCTAAGGGAAAAAATCCAATGGATAGAGTATCTAATTCAAGATGGACTGTTGTTCAAAGGAAGCCAACTCTATATCCCAAAATTCTTAATGAGAGACAACCCATTGAAAGAAAAAAATAGTGGAGGATTGGCTAGACATTTCAGCCATGGAAATACTTATGCACAACTATGTTATTCATACCATTGGCTAGGTATGAGATACAAGGTGAAGAAATTTGTGGACATATGTAGAGTTCACCAGTATGCAAAAGGGAAGCAACAAAACACTGGTCTATATAAGCCATTTCCTATTCCAGACAGACCATGGGATGCAATAAGCATGGATTTTGTGTTGGGATTACCAAGAACCCATAGGGGGAGTGATTCCCATATTTGTTGTGGTGGATAGATTTTCAAAGATGGAACATTTTATACCATGCCATAAAACCAATGATGCTACACACATAGCCAATTTTCTTTTCAAGGAGGTTGTGAGATTGCATGGTTTTCCTAGAAGTATAGTCTCGGACAGAGATACCAAGTTTGTGGGACACTTTTGGAGAACTCCGTGGAAAAGGTTGGGGACAAATTTTTCCTTTAGTTCATCATATCAACCTCAAACATATGGACATACTGAGGTGGTAAATCAGAGTTTAGGGAATTTGCCGAGGAGCTTGGTCACTGCACATCATAGTCAGTGGGATCAAATTCTTCCCCAGACAAAGTTTTCTTATAATGATTCTCCGAACATAAGCACTCAAAAAAGTCCATTTAAAAAAGTGTATGGAATGCATCTGAGAGGAATTTCAAAGTTGATAAATTTGAGACATGATGACTTCAGAAGTGCAGGAGAAGAATAATTTTCTGCAAAGATGCAGAATCTTCATGATTAGATAAAGAGACAACTGCAGGATAGCAATTAGAAATATAAAAGCTAAGTTGATCAGAAAAGGAGAGAGGTTCATTTCGAAGTTGGAGATCAAGTTTTATCACACTTGAGGAAGGAAAGGTTCCCAATGGGAACATATAACAAATTGAAGATGAAGAAAATAGGACCATGTAAGATCCTCATAATGTTTGATGCAAATGATTATGAGATTGAGATTCTAGAGGATGTGGGAATATCACCCATATTCAATGTTGCAGACCTGTACCCTTACAGGATGGATGATACAGGAGGATCAAATGATCATAAGGAGATTCAGTGGGAGAAGCATATGCCAACAATAGAAAATCCACAAATGGAGAAGCTCATTGATCAAAGGATTGGTAAGAATACTAGGAAGAATACTTATTTTGAGTACCTAGTGAAGTGGAAGGGTCACCCAATAGAGGATGCTAGTTGGGTGAATGAATCTGACATTTAGAAGCATGGAAAAACAATGCAGGATCTAATGGACAGGAGTTCATGAATTTTGTCTAGAGGAGTATGATGCAGGAGCATCACCATCAACAGTTAAAGAGGCCAGGTGAAGGACAACTCAACACCCAACGCATAGATTTTAAAATTGTTTTTGAATTCCAAGGAGGGCACATCTTTCTATTTTGAAAGGATTGTAATTTAAATCTTTTAAATGTTTTGAGGCATGGGCCATCACATAAGGTCGACGAAGTTGTAATCACCTTAATTATTAGACAAGGTTGTACAGATACTGAGTATCGACTCATAACTAAATGTAATTTCCATTCAATGTAATATTCCTTAGTAGATGAATGTATTAACTGTGATAGGATGGAACTAAGGTAGTCTGGATGAATTTATTGTATGCCCAAATGAGGTTTCTTAATGTTATTGTTATTGTTGCTGAGCATTATTTGAGAGAGTTGTTGAAGCTTATGGTGAATTGTAGAGATCCAAATGAACTCATGTACATATTTTATTGAATGAATACAAGTAGATAGGTTTGATTCCAAATGTAAGGTGTTGTGTTCATATGAATTATTTTAGTACATGTGATGTTTCTTTACACTCTCTGTGTTTTATC
This sequence comes from Picea mariana, assembly GCA_032191745.1. Classification (NCBI taxonomy): domain Eukaryota; kingdom Viridiplantae; phylum Streptophyta; class Pinopsida; order Pinales; family Pinaceae; genus Picea; species Picea mariana. The sequence goes on along the minus strand of JASDQU010202908.1, from coordinate 5,291 downwards.
TATTTATGTGTCTTTTATGCATGGATATGTTTTTCACGGTTAAGTGTGGAAACCTTTGATGTTTATATAAGTTTCACTTGTTTCTCTTCTGAGATTATTGGTGCAAGGAGTGCATAGATCCCATAAGGAGTATGTAGACCAAGTCGAGATAGACTCAAAATCTCATAAGAGATAATGAGAATTTACAATTGAAGTGAAAGGAGTGCATAGTTGCTCAGAGGAGAGAAACGAATGGAGAATACCCATGCAAGGAGTGCATTGGGAAAACACTTTGTTTAAGTGTTGAATAAGTTTCAGAGGAGACAAATGCAAGGAGTGCATAAGGGAGATTTTTTCGAAAATATCTAAGTCCAAAAATTATTAGAAGTTAAAGGCTACAAGGAGTGCACCAAAGGTCTGAAATACCTCGAGGACTTAAAGCTCATGCAGGATAGCATTCAAAATCCTTAAGGAGGAGAATATTCGTTGTTTTAATAGTTG
>JASDQU010202907.1:0-12183 GCA_032191745.1 Picea mariana | reverse complement strand
TATATATACATGATTGTATCTCTGCTTACGTGTGCTTATGTTTCTGATTATCTGTTTCAAATCAATTTTGATTAAGGACTTGTTATGTGTATGTTTATTTTATACATCTAGTTAGTTACATGGATTAGTATATATGATTGTGACATGGATGCTCATTGTTGTGTGGAACAAATAGTTGATTATAATTTATGATATAGTGATGTTACATGATTTTCATGATTATGTATGCTTAACCTTGTAATGAATAAGATTTGGGAGGGAACTAGTTACTTGCCGACAAGGATGCTTGGATCATAAATGACTATGGAAGTCATGTATGCATTTAGGTAAAATGTTATTAAGTTAATTCATTACGAATTTTAAATTGATGATCTTAAGCTATGCATTTATGATGTGTGCAGGTCTAGGGAAACAAGACCTTGCCAACAAGACCATCAAATGGGTATGAGCTCACAACCAGTACATTGAGGGAAATGTGGAGTTTCGAGTAGAATATATGAGAAACCATGGAGGTTAGGGCTCATAGTCCTAAACCCATGGAAGATCAAGACGTGGAGTCTTGGATATATGAAAAATATTAGGGTGCAAAGTCCTAAATTGACTAAGACATGAAGTCTTAGGTACAAGGCAAGGATGTGGAGTCCTAATAAGTATGGAGATGTATACAATATGGGTAAAAAATCCCTATTATCCAGAATAAAATTGCCACTCAGGGGTACAAATCAACCAGGTAAGCTAACCTAGGTTAAATCTTAGATTAATATGATTCCAAATTTACCCAATTTTGAGGGGCTTTCAACTTTAGTTTATTTTTTTTAATAAAAAAATGAAATATTTAATTTGAAAAAAAATGAATAATGAGAAATAATATAAAAATGACACACCGGGGTGGTGAATATTAAGATAATTAATTATTTAGCTAAAAATTAAAAAAAATGTGGGATTGCCACATCAAAGGGGGTGGTGAATAATACAAATTATTTCATTTTAAAAAAATAATTAATTTTGGATGAGAGGGTGAGGTGTCACCTCTTTCAAAGCCTATAAATACACAAGGACCCCCATGGTATGGGGGGGGAAACCTAGAGAGTATGATATGTTGCTGAAATGATTCTCAAGTCTATGAATTAAATCTCTAAGTAGCTTGGCTTGTTTGCGTAAGATTTGAGTGGTGTTGGAAGGAAGAGATGTTAATCTTCCTTAGATTGCCTATTATCTATCTATTTCTCTATCTTGGTATTGTATGTGAGCTCTTATAGCTCGGGGGTTCCAGGGGGAGAAGTTCTCCCTGGATAAGGTTGGGTGGTAAACTAGTTGGTCTTGAGTTGGCAAGTGGAGCTGCTAAAGGGAGAAAATCAATTGGTTCCAGGTAAATGTTTAGTTCTGCAATTTAATTATATGTGGTCAATTATTGAGTATTAGGTAGTATTTATTTTAGCTAACATTTTAGGTAACCAGAGAAATATATGGCATATGTGAAATTAATTGTTATGCAGGGTTAAAGGAAAAGAATATGTTGCTGAAGATGAAATTTTTCTCTCTTCTTCTTCTAATTCTTTCCTCATTCTACAAATATCTTGAGGGATGAGAAATTTAAACTATGTCCGACCAAAAGGTTCCAAAAATTTGACTATCTTTGTTTAATTATTTGTAATTATGCTTATCCTAGAAATGTTGTCCACAACATGCTTTTTGACTAATGAAGTTAACTGTGAAGTTTATTAAGTTACCCATTTTAGAGTGGATTTCTTAATTTACCGAGTTCAAGTAATTTTCCGTATATACAGTAATCTTCCCAGGTATGATTAGTTTCCATATTTACATGATTGGTTAAAATTATTGTTGTAGTCTACTTCTAAATTTGTGAGAAAATGCATTTTAGAGATAATACTATTAAACTGATATTCCTTTTTAAGCTTTTAGTACTTACAATTCCATCCAATCACCCACTATTCTCTCGACATCTTATGTTCTTTTGTAGCAACTATTATGAATGCATTTATTATATTTCTTAATAGAATGTGTATATTGAATTATTATTTATAATTATTTATGTGTATATTTTCCCAACTAATTATAGTTATGTGTATTTTTTTAGAGCTCTTGTGGGATGCATTTAGTATATTTATTAATATAGTGTGTATATTGAATAATTATTTATAACTATTTATGTGTATCTTTTCCCAACTATTTATAGATATTTCTTGACATTATACTTATTTATGTGTATATTTCCAGAGCTCTTATAGGATGTATTTACCATGTTTCTTAATATAGCGCGTATAAGTAAATATTCAAATTCATCCCAAATCTATCCATTCATCCGATTTCAAATTCTGCAACCAAGATTTATGTTGATGTGTGGCTTGTAAAAAGAAACAGAGTAATGTTTAGTTCTCAAGTCAATATTTCACACCATATGCACTAGGTTTATTGATATTATCATAGTTGTGTAGCAAATGTAATCATGAGATATCTCAAAATTAAACTTGTTATTTTTCCAATAAATGAGAGAGGTAACCAACACACAAAATTGTTTTAATGAAAAAATAGAAAGTGCAATAATTATTTATAATTATTTGTGAACATTATTTATTATATCTTTTCATATCTATTTATGATTATTTATGTACATTATCTACTTTACATTATGCCTATAGCATCCATGTAGGTAAATTGTTTGAATAAATTCCTCAATGGTTGTAGCTTGCATGCATGCAAAGTGTTTGAATAAATGACTCAATGGTTGTAGGTTGCATGCATGCAAAGTGTTTTATGAAATGCCTCAATGGATGTAGCTTGCATGCATGCAAAGTGTTTGATGAAACACATCAATGGTTGTATCTTGCATGCATGCAAGGTGTTTGATGAAATGCATCAATGGTTGTAGTTTGCATGCAGGCTAAGTGTTTAGTGAATTGTCACAATAGCTGTAGTTTTCATGTTCTTTCTCTACTCTTGATTTTAAAATCCAAGTTTTGTTTTATGATAAATTTAACAACTTTTGGAATTACACATTTTGAATTAAAGATTTAAGTTGTCATTTGTTTTGTAATTATAATTATAATTATTTTACACATATAAATATATGTGAGTTAGTTTAAGTATATATATGTAAACACAAAAAATAAGTCCTAGATTGAGTTTAGTTTCTTTATGTCGGGATGGTAGGTAAGGTGGGACCTTACACTGTCTCAATCTCAAAAGGTTGTTGCAGGTCGGGTAATGAGAGCATCGGGGCTGAGCACAAGCATTGCTTCAAATCGTCGAATGTTTTTTTTTGCGATTGGACCCACATGAATTTTTCCTTGCCACCACCCTTGGTCACTTGGCTAAGGGACCATGCAATGTGGGAGAATCCCAACAAAAAATTGCATTAGATATTGACAAGGACCAATAAGCTCTGAAGCTCAGTGAGTGTGGTCAAGGCTGGCCAATCACAAATGACCTGGATCTTGGTTGGATCGACATGCACCCCAGGCTCATCAACAATGTAGCCTAGGTACTGGACCCTGTTCATGCTGAAGAAGAATTTTTCCAAATTTGCATATAGCTTGTGTTGCCACATAGTGTGCAAAACCTGTTGAATATGATGCAAGTGTTGTGCCCAAGTCTCGCTGAAGATGAGGATGCCATCCAAATACACCACCACAAAAGAATTGGTGAAAGGCCGCAAGATATTGTCCATCATCCTCATGAAATTTGCTGGGACATTTTCAAGCCAAATGGCATGACCATTCGAAAATACCTTCTTTGGACTTGAAGGTAGTCTTCCATACATCGGTCTACTCTATTGGGACCTGGTGGTTGTAAAATTCTAAGAAACTGGAGATCTAGAATTCAATGAGAAAAATAACACTAATCCAATGAATTTGAAAATAAACAAAGAAGACAGAGATAGAGAAGAATTTACTCCACAAGAATGAATGTATTCACAATATCTTCAAAATTAGAATGAGATCAAACCAATATGTAGAGAGGAATTGATCTTGTCACTAATAATAGCAACTGCCACTAAAAACAGTGTAAAAATGGATAAATCACATGCATAAACCTCTAAAATAGATAACCCACAACTAACACGAGTATGATAGGCTGAAAAGTGCGAGTTTACTAATTTATTAGCTAAACATGCAAAGTTTACTAAAGAAAGGGGGTAAATCCCTAAAATCAAGGGACAAATTCCTTGATTTAAGGAGGAAGTGCGCTCTCCTTCCTTTAGATGTTTAAAATTTGCATGGAGGTTGGAAATGAGTTATTAAGTGGAGTTGTAACTAAAGAACTCAAAGTTAACTCCCTAAACTTAAGGAAAACTCCCTAAAATCAAGGAAGGTGTCTCCTACCCTCTCTAGAAAGTCAAATCAAGTGAGGAAAAATGCATTGGAATGCATTAACCAAGGTCTAGGTGCCTAAGATAAGTAATACACCAAGGGAAGTTAGGATTATGCTCTAACACCCCCCCCCTTAAGCCTAACTGCAGTGACATAATAAGAAAATGTGAGTATCGACTACTAGGCCATTTTAGGTACTCAATACAATAATGAACCCCTCATAAAATGAGGAAAGAGGGAAAACCTCATGGGACCCCCCCCCAAGAGGACTTACAAAAATTCTAAGTAAACTGTGAGAGTCTACCCATTTGTCTCTACCACAACCAAAATATCCCGCAAGTCAGAGAATTTATTCTCAGTGAAGGATTTGGTGAAGATGTCTACAACCTACTGCTAAGTGGGGCAGTACTGCAGTGAAATCAATCGATCATGAATCAATCCCCGGATGTAATGCATGTGTATCTCAATATGCTTGGTTCTCTATCTATGAACCAAATCAATGGATATCTGAATGATTCCATGGTTGTCACAAAATATGACAGTCATTATCTGATACTGAATCCCAAACTCATAAAGTAAACCCTGCAACCAAATACACTGTGTGGTGGCATTCACTGCCCCCCTGTACTCTGCCTCTGTTGTGGATAAAGAAATAGCTTCCTGCTTCTTGCTTGACCAACAAAATGGATTGAAACCAAAGCTAAATACATACCCTGAGATGGACTTGTGGTCCGTGCCATCTCCAACCCAATCTGAATCTGTGTACCCAACCAAAGATAGAGGACAATCAACTGCATAATAAATACCAAAATTGGGAGTTCCTTTTACACACCGAAGGATTCTCTTAGCAACTTTCCAATGAAGCTCATGGGGCTCCTCCATATACCTGGAAACAACACTCACTGCATAAGAGAGATCATGACGGGTATGTGTGAGGTACAATAAGCTCCCTACCAACTGCCGATAGACAATACAATCTACCAAAGGGGTAGTCACTCCATCCTCCAATATGACCCCGGAAAGAAAAGTTGAATCAACGGGCTTACACTTTGTCATCTGAAACTTGTCAAGTAGATCCAGTGCATACTTGGTTTGTGCCATCTTAATTCCTGAAGTAGATTGTGATACCTCAAGACCAAGTAAATAATGCAACAAGCCCATATCACTCATGGAAAATATCTCATGCAAGGTAGTTTTAACCCATGCAATATCTGATAAAGCACTCCCTGTGATCCGTAAGTCATCTACGTATATAAAAATTAGAAAAAGGGAGTCATTATGGCGAAGCATATAAACATTCGGATCTGATTTACATCTATGAAATCCCTAAGAAATCATAAAATAATCCATATTTGCATACCAAGCTCGAGGAGCCTGTTTGAGCCCTTATAATGATTTCTTTAACCTCCATACAAGAGAGGAGTCATGAACATACCCTTGTGGCTGATCCATATATATCTCCTCCTTCATATCTCTGTGAAGAAAATCACTCTTCACATCCATGTGATGGACTTCCTAGTGTCGAGAAGCCGTAATGGCCAAAACTAGCCTGATGGAGTCCATTTTTGCAGCTGGTGCAAAAGTCTCAGTATAATCAATGCCATGTACCCGAGGGTAAACTTTAGCAACAAGATGAGATTTATACTTACTTATCTCACCATTTTCAGTCATCTTTTTTCGATATATCCATCTGCATCGAACAAGCTTTCTTCCTTTCGGAAGTGGAACCAAATCCTAGATTTGGTTCTCCATGAGAGCACTGTACTCCTCATCCATAACATCTTCCCAGAAGGGGTTTCCCATGGCCTCTGTATATGAATGTGGATCTGCTGCAAGTGACATATAACAATGTATGGGAAACAAATTCTATGTGGTAGCCAAGGTAGTGGGGGCCTCAGAAAACTGTGATCTAGTCCTCCTCGGATTCACCGGATTGCTGACTAGTTCACTGACATCATGCAAAGTATTTTTGGCCAGACTGGTAGGGGATCCGGAGCATCCATGACCTGATCATAAAACTCTGAATATTATACAAATAACTGCTCATCATCATTATCTGAAGTTCTCGAATGAGCATCAAAACCGTCTTCAACTGTTTCATCCAAAAAATCCTTGACATGCTGATATGAAACTGTATATAGTGGACCCTCTTCGAACTTCACACTTTTCTCAATGAAAAGTGAATCAATAGAAGTTTATAGAAGCCTATAACCTTTGACACCTTCGGGGTATCCAAAAAATATGCATTCAACACTCTGAGGCTCTGGTGCCCTTCATTTATCAGATGGAATATGGGCCCATGCACGACAACCAAAAATTCTGAAATGAGAGACTTTTGGTTTCTTACCGCACCAAGCTTCGAAAGGAGTGATTCCCTTCAATGATTTGTAAGGAACATGGTTCTGAAGTTATGATTCACAATTTATGGCTTCATCCCATAGCTCCGGAGCCAATTATTTTGACTATAGCATGCAATTTTCCATCTCTTTCAGTGTTTGATTCTTTCTCTCGACAACACCGTTCTGCTGCGGTGTGTAAGGCACTGTATGTTGGATCTCGATGTCCACTTCGGAAAATTTTTTCTGCATATATTTGTTAACATAATAACCTCCATTATCACTACAAAGGATCTTAATCCTTCCCTCAGATTGATTCTCAACGAGTGCTTTAAATTCTTTAAACTATTGAAAAACTTGAGATTTCAATGTCAAAAAATACACCCATGTGAAGCAAGAGTAGTCGTCGATAAAAGTGAATACATACCGATATTTTATGATTGAGGGCTCGGGGAAGGGTCCCATGAAATCAATATGAATCAGCTGAAGAGGTGAGGATGTCCTCCATTCTTGTCCTTTGTCAAATTGTTTCTCAGGATGCTTATCGAGAATGCAACCCTGACAGATCCCATTGGAAAATTTGATTTGAGGCAAACCAATTACCATGTCTTCTTTGCTAAGTTGATGCAAGTACATGTAATTAAGATTCCAAAATATCTCATGCCATAACATGATCTCTTCATTAGTATGAGTAAAAATGATGTACATACAGATTTGGGATTGAAATGAGAGAAGGAATACAACCACGAGTAATGATCTGCAACACCGTGAGCTACCTGAGACCCTTCTTTTAAGTTCGAAATCTCCACTGAATTAGATAGAATTTAGACTTTCTTCCAGAACCTGAAAGTGTGATTTGATATATGGAAATCAAGTTCATGGAAAGTGAGGGGACATGAAACACATTATCAAACTATCCCCCTTCTAAAGAAACTATGCCTTTACCACATACCTCAATTGATGTGTCGTCTCCCATGAGAATAGAAGGTCCCGTGCACTCTTCAATGGACGAGAATGATTCTTTCTTTGAAGCCATATGATTTGAAGCACCTAAATCAATGATCCAAGTGGATGGGGAGGATGTGACAGCCATCAANTATAGTTTTCCTCATACAAGAATATCAAGGATGATAAAATTTTTGAAAATAGATTCATTTAGATCTTTTCTTTTTCTTATTCCCTTTATGATCTGAAGAAGATTCATCCGCCGGTTTCAAGAACTTTTCCTTTCTAGCCTCGAGGTTTTTTCCTTTCCCCTTTTTCCGATCTTTGAAATTCGGTTTGCTTGCTTTGTTTGCTGCAAGAGAATGATCTATAGAACCCTTTATGAAGCCCATGGAAACTAATTTTTCCTTATCTTGAGTTAGTGCTTCAATAAAATCATCTAAAGAGAGCATTTTCCACTTCAGAGTTGTTAATTTTGAAGCATGAAACGAGGAAACAAAAACTGAATAATCGAGACCTAGTTTCAAGAGAATTGAAAGGATGAGATGCTCATATTTTTTCACTACTTTGAAATATTTAAGCTGAACTAAAAGATATTTAAATTTTGTAAAATACTCTTGCAAAGAATCAAAATTTGACGGATTCAAACCTATGAGCTCGTTATCCAAACTGTAGGCCCGAAGTTCATCTTGTTTACCGAACAAATATTCCAACTTGGTCCAAACCCCATTGGGGGATGATGCGATGTCGAAATGGAACATCAAGTCTCTTGATATGGAGAGACGTATCAGCCCAACGGCTTCATCCATTCGATTGAAATAATTTTCCTTCTCCACAACATTCATTGGCTCAACTTCCATACCCATTGTTATCCGATAGAGACCTTTGCTTCAGAGAGCAAGGGTGATCTCAAATATCCATTCAAAGTAGTTGAATGGAGCTAGGAAAACATGCTTGGGCTGAAGGTTTTGATCCATTTATTTTTTCTTCCTCCTTTGATGATATTTCACCTCCAAATAAAACTAATATACCTCTCCCTTAGATTCCCCGAGGCTCTGATATCATGTAAAATTCTCAGTCCCGAGAGATCTAGAGTTCGATGAGAAAAATAACACTAATACAATGACTTTTAAAATAAACAAAGAATAGAGAGGTAGAGAAGAATTTACCCCACAAGAATGAATGTATTCACAATATCTTCAAAATTACAATGAGATCAATTCAATATGTAGAGAGGAATTGATCTTGTCACTAATAATAGAAACTGCCACTAAAAGCATTGTAAGAATGGCTAAATCACATGCCTAAAACTCTAAAATAGATAACCCACACCTAACATGAGTATTCTAGGATGAAAAGTGTGAGTTTACTAACTGATTATCTAAACATGCAAAGTTTACTAAATAAAGGGCGTAAAACCCTAAAATCAAGGGAACATTTCCTTAATTTAAGGAGGAAGTGTGCTCTCCTTCCTTTAGGTGTTTAAAATTTTCATGGAGGTTGGAAAGGAGTTATTAAATGGAGTTTTAACTAAATAAATCAAAGTTAACTCCCTAAACTTAAGGACAACTCCCTAAAATCAAGGAAGGTGTCTCCTACCCTCTCTCGAAAGTCAAATCAAGTGAGGAAAAATGCATTGGAATGCATTAACCAAGGTCTAGGTGCCTAAGACAAGTAATACACCAAGGGAAGTTAGGATTATGCTCTAACACCCCCCCTTAATCCTAACTGTAGTGACATAATAAGAAAATGTGAGTCTCGGTGATGCAGGAGCATCGCTCCAACCCAACAAAGCGCCATCCAAACAACACATCAGAGCGCACATTCAATGGAAAAGAGAGGCACCAGCCCTCTCGATTTCAAACTTCAAATTGAAATTAAATGAATTAAATGATTGTAAGGCTAGTAGAGCCAAGCCATGCTTTTACACATGCTGTAGATAGTGTCACCTTAAATGGTTGAAAGTAGGCTGAGATCTAGATCCGATTCGGACTAGATAGCCATTGAAGATTCATTCAATGTAAATTAATGAGAGTAGGTGAGATGGAGGGAAGAGATCGAGGAGCCCCTCTTTTGTAAAAAGATATTTTTGTATCTAGATAGAGTTAGTTCTGCATGAGTTAGAGGGAAGCAAGAACAGATAGAATAGGAAGAGAGGAGAGAGCTGAGACTATGTTGGAGTCCGAGCTCAAACACATTGTACAAGCATTTTTATTAATACAAAGAACAATTTTTCCTGCATATTTGTTTCTATGTGTTTATGTGTCTTTCATGAATTCTATGTATGTGTTCATTATATGTTGTAGATGTATGTTAGTTTACATTTGTAGTAGATAGATAGATTTTCCTATCTATTTAGAGTTCTTTGATTTTCAAGTCTGGGTTCTTTGCGGCTTCATGCAAGAGGTTGCATGACAGAATACTGAGGGTTTTGTAAGCCAGTGCAAGAGTGCACTTTTGAGTTCTACTAAATTCAGATAGAGACGTGCCAGGAGGGCACACCAGAGGAAGTCTTAGTATCAGGGAGAAGCTTCAAGGTTTCCGAACACCTTGGAGGTGAGACTGTGTAGAGGAGGGCACAGAATCACTGAAGGTTCTGTAGAAGCTCTTCCAGGAGGGCATCGAGCGAGTGCATAGAGTGCACGAGAGAGAACTGTCTTTCGAGTTTTGAGATAAGGGAAGTGTCAAGGGAAGACACTCATAGGGTTACTGAACACCCTATAGGCTCAACAAGGCGTGCTTGAGCAAGAATTTGCAAAAGAGGGCACTTCCATCCCTTCAAGGAGAGAAAGGGGCAGAGACCATTGAGGTCCGAGCAGTTGAAGTTCAAGGAGGACAAAGACCTGTGTAAGGAGTGCACTAGGCCAACACTTGAGTGAAGTGTTGATAGACAACCGTTTGAAGGCTCGTTAAGCACAAGGAGTGAGCGCAGGAAGAATTTGTTTCAAGTTCAAAGCTTAGGAGGTCGAGTGCAGGAGTGGGAGCCGAGAGAGGACTTACTCTAAGTCCTGAAGCTTAGGAGGGAAAACGTCCCAAGAACGCAGGCGAGACCAAGGTTGCATGGCTCGTAGGAAGGAGAAAGAACGAAGGCTGAGACCTTCGATACTTGAAAATATTCCAAGTCAGGAAGAAATTGCAAGCTCAGGAGGAAGGAGCATAGCTACCATTAGATCAGTGAGAGACACGGGATCTGGACCGTCGGAGTCCACATCCAGATAGCGAAGGAGAGCGCACAAGGAGGAAACAAGTCTGAACCATCAGATCTGAGCGCATAGACTAATAATTGTTGGATCCGGGAGAAGGTGCACGAGGTTTAAACCTCTTATACAAAGAGGAGAGGAGGCCCGTCAAAGTACCAAAAAGATCAGGACCGTCCATCGTTGGAAGGACACGTGGCGGAGATCCACGTATTTCGTGGAATCGAGTATCGAAAGGAAAAAGGGAGGAGTCTTTCGACTTCGCAACCCGTGAAGTCTCGAAAAGCATTGGGACCGTCCATTTGTGGAGGACAGGTGGCGAAGATCCAGAAACCATCGGGGTTTCGGAGCTTGGGAGTATAAGTGTGGAGAGGAGCAAGGATTCACGATCGTCGATATCGCGAAATAAATCCAACCATTAGATCTCAGTAGCAGGAGAACCATTGGATTAAACCCTCGCATCATATCGCGTATCAGGGTTTCGAGGTGTATAAGCCTTGGTTGTGATCGCGGAGGTTACAAAATGTCGAACGCCAAAGTCATGCGTGACAGGTGGCGCTGATGTAGTGTGCAGAAAAGGTGAAAGCGGGCAACAGTTGGTGTGAACACGTCGCTTGGGAGGAGTCAACACTTTTTTGACTTATCGCGTTTCAGGGATTCACAAGGGAAGAGCACAAGAGCTCAACACTCCGACTCGTGAAGTCGTGAGTTGCGAAAGGTGCTTACATTTAGGCGTGGGTGTGGTCCTATCAGACTAGGGACTGAAGAGAGGGGGCTTACACCTTAGCCAATTCACATTTCACGTTTCGGTGATTGCTGAGAGTTGTGGCATTGCACTCGGATTGCCCAACTCGGGAGACCCAAAATCGTTGGGGTCTCGAACAAGGGGTTGAATTAACCCTTGTTGTGGTCTAGTGAATATCCTGTGCGGATCTCAGGCCTGAGGGTAGGAGGTCTGCATCAAGTGGTATCAGAGCCACTTTCTATCTGTAGATTTCAGGCAGAGGGAGGAAGAGTAAATAAGAGACAGTTTGATACCATCAGGTGGTATTAGGAGCTGAAGATGCTCTATGCGTAAATATTGTTGAAAGGTCTGCAACAAATGGTAGACAACCAGGTGGGTTGAGTCTGTTGGGGTCCTATAATTATAGGCGAATCGATTCTTCGACTGTTGATTTGGCGTTTCTCCCGTGATGACAAAGTATGGCTCGGTTGATCCCGTTTCCTCCCTCCATTCTTTTCACTCGATCCCCCATCACCCTGTTGTATCCTTCATACACGCTGCGCCCTCACTCCCTTGTCCTGTGGCCCCATTGACTACTTTTCCCGCCACCCATCCATGAATAAACAAGACTTAGGATTAACAAAATAACA